>OOIL02001115.1:1198968-1227938 GCA_900332095.2 Cuscuta campestris | reverse complement strand
CGAAAGAAGTAAGCACCCGCATACACAATCAGACTAAGGAAATTAGTCCTACACAAAAGTAGAGAACTACCCCAAAGGCCTATCCTACTACCGTAATCCTACACCTCCAAACGCTTTTACCTAAAGTCATATCCTTGGTCAGCTCCTGATGGCACAATTCATGTCTAACCACCTATTTACAACTCTTCTTAGGAATACCTCTACCCCTTCTTAGGTCCCCTACGCCCCTACAAAGCTACCACAAGCATCTCGCACCTCCTTTCTAGAGCGTCCGGACTTCTCCTTAGTATGTGCCCAAACCATCTCATCATCTCAGTGTTGGACACAACTTATCCTCCACAGGCACCACTCCCGCCTTAAAATGACTACAAAGAGTGAAAGATAGGTAGAGTTTAAAGGATGCTCACAGCTGTTGCAAAAGCAATGACCAAAGTCCATTTGTGTCATTTCACTTCTGGGTAATTCTTCTATGCATATATTGCACATTAACGAGGGAGAACTGAGTTTGTGATCAAGATTGTTATTTTCATGAACAGATACTCCAGCTTCAGCAAAAAGGTTGCTTTTTCCCTTCTCAACAAGATCTGCAAACAGCTTTTCAACATTCCACCGATGATGAATGAGTAAAGTACGAGCATGGTGTTCTCCTATTGAAAGCAAGTCCATCACTCTCTGCAAATCCTCCCTCTGTAATGAATGGAGAATACATTAAGAATTACATGCCAAGATCAGGTAAAATGTGAGCAAATTCTAGATGGTTTGGATCATCCATAAATAGCAAATATGAAACAAGACAGTGTTTTACCTGTGCAGCCAACAAAGACTCTTTTGTGATCACCTATAAACACATGAAAAGAGTAAGAACAAACCTACATTTAAATGCCACTTGTAACAAAATTTAATAAGAGGGAAGCCATGTAGCAGTGTAGAACACACCTCACTCTCAATGAAGGGATTAGTTTCACAAAGAAATTGATAAAAACCTATAATGGCTTAAATTTGTATAGGGGACTATATAAATATGGAATGAGTTTAGATCCAAACTGAGCAATCTCCTAAAAAACTAAACAATGCATCCGAATCACGATATAATTTGATCCTAAAAGCAACTGAAACACAGAAAATAGAACTAAAACAAAAAATATGCAGCATCAATATAAAACTGATGCAATAATTACTAGCGAGTTTGGGACTGTGGGTACCTTGCAAGAATTTCCTCCTCCAACAGGAGAATCAGACTCCTCATTCTCAAGCCCGTCGAGCGATTCCTGATCGGAAGAGTAATAGCCGTCATCGCTACTGCTGATATATATACAATTCTCCATCTACTCCACCGGGCGGACGATTATGTATATCCGTTCTGGACTAATGTGTGAGTGAGAATGGCCGAATCGTTCAGAAATTAGGGATTTAGAAGTTCTAATAGGAAGAACGAGCAGCAGATTTCATTGCGAAATCGGGTCGGGTATCGCGGGAGTCGCCGGCCGAGGATAGGTAACTTTGCTTAGGAGAGAAGAAGAAGACTCCTCATTGGTTCCATGAGTCTAGCACGCAATCCTTTAATTATCACCTTAGACCACAAAATTCACGCGTCAACGACGCCTTTTTAGTTCGAGCAATCATAGGTTCACAAACAAAATCATCACAAATTCCATAAATTTGCTATTTATGGTTTAAATTCTCATTTTAAAATTATTTTAGACTATTTAATTTTTTTATTGAAGTTCACAAATGGTAAATTTGTGAAGTTTGTGAAGTTTGGGTTTGTGAACCAAGCATTTCCCGTTTAGAAATGAGAAACTTAATTCTTAGGGTCCGTTTGGTATACGGAATTGATGAAATTGGAATTTAATTGAATTGAAATTCCATGAGATTCAATTCCATAGAATTGAATTCATCAATTCCAATTCATTTTTTGCACTACCAATTCCAATTCAACATAATTTTTGTGCTACCAAACATGAGAGTTAGAATTGAAGTCCTCAATTCCAATTTCATAGTTTCAATTCCGTGTACCAAACGGGGTAAAGAATTTTGATACTTACACCTGCTAAAACACTAAAGACACTCATCAATTAAATACATTCCAGATATATTATTATGTTATTTTTTAAAAAAGTTATATAATTTTATTATTTTAAAAAAACATTATAAAAAAAGTTTAAAACCATTCATCATTAATTTCATTTTATTACTTTTCAAATAAAATAATATATATTTTTGTTTTAATTTAAATTATAAATTTTGGTTCCTCTTCTTTTAATTTTTCATAATTAAAATAACTTTTCTTGTTAATACATTAAATGACCATTAATTTTGTATAAAATCTTCTATTTTCTAAGCATTATACCAATATGTATTTCACCATTTTTAATCTACATAGTTATTTTATTATTTTAAAAAAATGGTTATATAAATGTTACTTAAAAAAATTATACCGAGTATAATCTTTACAACTATTCATCATTGTTCTCTTTTATTTTTTTCAAGAGCAAAAATCTATATAAATGTGAATTATTATTAAAACTACAACTTTTAGTTTAAAAAGATATGTTACGAATTTTGTACGATTCGTATCAGTATAGAGAAAAACTTCGACCGTCTTCGAACTCTAAGAAAGAAAAGACAAAGAGAATGAAAACTTTGAGCGTTTTCAAGCTCCAGAGAAGAGAGAACGAGATAAAGAAAATTCTTCATTATTGATTGATTGAATAATACTCCCTCCGTTTGGGAATGATGTTCCCACTCTACGTTTTTTTTCGTCTGTGAATGATGTTCCCATTCTACTTATTTTTTACCATTCTTCCAAAACTACCATCCTCTTCTTTTCTTTCTTTCTCTTTTTTCCTTCCAGTATTTCTTTCGGTTCTCCCTTTCTCCTCATCTTCCTCTTTTTCCCCTCCCCTCTTTCTTCTCATTTTTCATTCTTCTTCTTCTCTCTTTCTACGATCCTACCTCCATCTTCTTCTTTTTCTTTTTCTTCTTCTTCTTCTTCTTCTTCTTCTTCTTCTTCTTCTTTCTTCCCCTTCTCTTTTTCCGATCCAGTCAGATCCCCTTCTTTTTTCTTCTTCCCATCATCATCACCATCTTGTTTTCCTCCCCTTTTTTCTAGATCTAAACAGATCTGTGACAGACTCACCATCCGCCTCTTCCTCTTCTTCTTCCCTTCCTCACAGGTCTTCTTTTTCTTCCAAATCTGCGATGGAGAGGGACAGCGGCGATGGAGGGACTGGAGGTTGCGGTGGAGGCTGACGGCACTGTAGGTGTTGGTGGAGAAGGTGGAGTTGGCCGTGGTGGTGGGGGGTGGCGGCGAGCGACGGACCGACGGTTGTGGTGGGGGGGATGGCGGCGATCGGGAATAGGTAGAGAAGGTGGGGTGGTAAGAGATGCAGGCGATGGTGGGTAGCGGAAATTGGGGTTCATCAGTGAAGGGGTATTTTGGACCATTCATTCCCATAGTCACCCATTCTTAAAAATGAGGAAAAATCAAACTGGAAACATCATTCCCGGACGGAGGGAGTAATAATGAAGAGTTACAATATATAAAGAACGCAGATAACCCTAATTAACTTAACGGGCTCAGGCCCACACTAAAATCCTAAACCGTCAATAAATAATAATAAATAACTTCTAAATAATAATATAACAAAGTAAAATATTATAATTAATATCCGTATTAAGATATCATGTTTAATAATTAAAATATACTACGTATTTAGTAGAACAAAAAAATTATTATTAAACTATTATTATATTATGATTCAAACTAGAATTTTTATAAAAGATCTTAGAACTATAAAATGTTGAATATAAGTTCATGAATTAAAAAATAATTTTTTTGAATAAGTATTAAAAATAATTTTGAAACTAATGGAGTGAATTTAGTGTCTAGAGTGAAGCTAGTGTTTGGATGGGATGTGACGATCACCACCCATTATTGAAATGTTTGAAACAGAAATCACCATAAATGGAAATAAAACATAAAGAAAGTACCAAACTGAGAGCCTTATTTTTTAATCCCAAAATATGAGTTCGCAATACAGTAATATGGCACTGTACATAGACATTTCACAATACTTTTTAAAAATGTATATGGTCATGATTGGTAATGTAAGATCATTTTTACTCCTAATTTGGCACTAAAAATATGGAACTCCTATTTTGATATTTTTTAATGTTGTACTTCTATTTTAGCATTTTTTTTCCCTTCTATAAATTCTAAAGTGATGAACTCAATAAAGAATATAATTTTTTAATATTATTGACTTTATACTAACATAGTATCCATTCATATTTTTTTCAATCTAATGACACACAAAAAGTCATTGCTTCTCCCTTCGTAGGATTCAAACCTGAGTGAATTTTCCCATGAATCTAGGGGAGTAGACTTTTTACCACTAAAGCGAGAGAAAAATTTCAACTCAATAAAGAATATGGAAGGACGAGTGATGACCGCGACCTCCAATGGCTTAGTGGGTTTTGGAAGGGTTATCTTTCCTTGTTTCATGATTTTCAGGCGGATATTGCTCAAAAGGTGTGTTGTGCTCAAGAACCAGCATATGCTGAAGCTGTGTGTTATGGCATGTCGAGAAGCTTTGTCTTGGTTAAAAGAAAGTGAGTACTGGACTATAATGCTTTTTTTCTGATTGCATCCGAGTTGTCTAGGCCATTAATCAAGGAGTTTTAGAGTGTATTTCTTATCTAAGCTCGATTATTGATGATTACAAGTGGCTTTTTTCTTCATTTGATCATTCTTAATGTGATCAAATGTCATTGCGCATTGTCATGCTAAACGAGTAGATATACGTTCGTTTAGAAATCATTTGATCATACACTCGTTTAACATGAGAATGCGCAATCACATCAGAGTGTATTTCTTGATGATTCTCTTGCTAAACAAGTAGAAATCGAGACTCGCTAAGACAAATTATTAGGTCATGTGTACGACTGTGTTCCATGCGTCTGATCTGATCTGACCCAATCTGAATATGTGAAGATCTGGTTTGATCTGATCTAATGAGGTCCGATCTAATTAGATTTTATCTGGTCTAATCTGATTAGATCTCATCTGATTATAATCAGAATATTATAATTATTTATATTTTTTTTTAATATAAAAAAAATTAGAGGCAGATTATCCCCCCTCTAAAGGTAGTGGCAAAGAAGTCCTCCTCTACTATTAGAGGCAAAAAATGTCGCCTCTACTTAAGCGTCGAAGAATTCCGCCTCTGATTTAGAGGCGAACAGTTCCGTATCTAGTTTAGAGGCAAACTTTTCCGCCTCTAAATTGTAGAAAATTAGTGGCGGACTTTTCCGCCTCTAAAATTAGCAGCAGCGTGATTAGCGGCAGATCGTAGTCCGCCTGTAGTTCCACTCTATATCTTGAATAGCGGCGGTTTTTGTAGAATTAGAGGCAAACTTCTCCCCCTCTGTTCGCAATTATTTTAGTAGTGTTATAATTATATGTAAAGTTTTTTTCTGATTTGGTCAAATCTAATTTGATCTTAGAGGATCTGATCTGAGTAGATATGATCCGATCTTATTTTAATTTGAATAAGTAATGAGCTGAAAACATAAGTTCAACGGACATCAAATTTGTCTAAAATTTTAACTGTTATTTGTCACTACCAATACGTCTCCAAAGTCCATGTGTAACACCCTGAAACATTCCCTAGAATTAATGAATTTCTAATAAATCGTAATTCTGATTTTCGCATAAATTAATTAAGAATTGAAGCTATAATGCTAAAATAGGATGTTTTCAAAGTTACCTTTCTATGGTCAAATTTATACGGAGTATTCAAATTGAAGGTTTTGAAGAGACAAGCCCTATTATGTGTTTCGTGTTTAAATTCGAGTTATGAAACGTAATGAGTTGACCGTTCCAAGAGTGAAAAGACGATAAAGTAAAAGAATAAAATGTAAGTATGTCATAAATTCAAAATAATATATTTAATGTTGATGTTGTTGGATAGGTCTCGTGAAACGATGATTAATGATATATTATTCTTTCAAGTTTGGTTCCATGCACAAAAAATTATGAACAAAATCGATGTTATAGTAGAATAAATAGTTAAACTGATTTTATAATATAATAATAAAGTAAAGAGTAATATATAAATAAAACTAAACTCTACCCGCAAAGCCAAAAGTCCTACACCCCAATATAAATAAACACAAAGTATACACGTAGACACGTACATTGCATAAGAGTGCGGCTTGAATACAGGGAAAAATCGAGTCGACTGATGCAGCGGCGTCTTAATCAGAGGAAGCCACATGCACTGTGCACCGCCGATGTCCGCCTTCTAATTATTGATTAGGTTTATTCATTTGATTTGTTTTATTTTGTCAATTAATCAGGTGAGTCGTAGTTCATTTATGTATTGTTAAAATTGATTTATAGGATGTTTTTCATTCGTATACATTATATCAATTATTAACGTGTTGGAAGCATGATCATTGACCTCACTGAAATCTACTCTTGAATCATATATTGTTAAATTTGCTATAGGTACATGCTTAGGATTGATTGCTTATGGATTATGATATGAATTCGATTGAGCTTGTTGGTGATGTATGTTGTGATTCATGAATTGTGATGATAAAACAGACTACCTAATAAATCTAGGTAGATTTGAATGGAATAGAATACTGAAATCACCAATTAGACTAAGGATTAAAAATTAAAGTCATGCAGGTGTCTTCACACGCATGATGGTCTTGAAAGTTAAAATGTACGTACAAAGGTAAGTGATCCCCTGGTGAGAGGCAGTGGTGGCCTCAACTCCCCACCCCCTCCATTGAGAGATCTTTGGAATTTAGAGCGTGATTCCCAGTGAGAGCTTAGATCCTATGACTCCCATATGATTGATGTGAGTCTTAGAGGTTATAGGTTTAAAGCACTGGATATATGAATATACTAGGTTGAATCCTAATTGTTAATTATGTGACTTATCTATATGATTTTGTGTGGTTGTATATATTTATAGTATTACTCTGTAAGTTGATTCAAGCACTGCTAGAAGTTGAGCGTGTAGTCTTTGTTGTCTTGGACTACAAATAGATAGAAATTGAGAATTGGATGAGCAGCCTAGCATTCAGTAATACTTGGCAAAGTGGATGACCCAGAGCTATTAATGCATGTTAAATTAATTATTCAGTTAAACTTATTTATTTAAATTACGAGATTTTTTGTGTAATATTGTTTTTAAAGACTTCCACATTGTACTATTTATTACTCTGATAAGACACATGCTTTAAAATATGAATGATTTTGTTTTAAATGATTTAAAATATTGTGCAAGTGGATACCAATTGTGTGGCGATATGGTTCGTTAATTCTTTTATTCGGATTACGCAGATTGGGTGTTACACCATGCACCTTAAATTATCATCTACACCAAATTTAAGTTACTCCCTCCGTCCAGATTTAAATTTCTTATTTGACTATTCACGGTCTTCAATATAATATTTTGACCATCAATATCGATATTTATACATAGATATATTTTTAAAAAAATTAATACCAGAGTTATATTTTATAAAAAATTAATATTTCAAAGTTACGTTTTAAAAGAAAACTATTGATATTATATTTACATGGAAATGCGATGTATTTTTCAGCTAATCAAGGTCGTCAAGGTTTACAAAGCACATAAGAATTACCACATTTCAGCTAATCAAGGTCGTCATGAATATAGTCTAGAATCTCCACATTGATGGCTAAGTATATAAGGTAATATTATATAATAAATATCTAACTATAATAGGTAACAACCATAATTATAATATACGGAGTATAATATTAAATACTATCTCCGTCCCAGTGTATTTGTCCAGTTTGACTTTTTCAAGTCAAACTGGACAAACTTTGAACTCCAATTACTCTCAACTTATATTGCTTATTAGCATAATGAAAATAATTTTGTAAGTTCTCAATACGATAAATCTAATAAAGTCATTTTTATGTTAAAATACATTACAATTTTTATTTAATTGAAGCTCAAAGTTTGTCTAGTTTGTCTCGAAAAAGTCAAACTAGACAAATACACTGGAACGGAGGGAGTATATTAATTAACTAATATATTTAACATGCTCCCAACGTCCTAGACGGGTTAGATTGAACACCAACTTTAAAGCGAGTGATGACTAGAATTGTAACTAGAAGCAAGAAACATATTTTCGACTAGAGCAGACTGAATGCATCTGAACCAGAAGAGAAGAAGAAAGATTGATGGCAAAGGGATTTTTCGGCACTGAGGAGGATGAGAGAAGAGCCGCTGCGGACAGATTCCTGCTACGGGCGTCAAAGAAGGGAGAATGTTGAAGTACGCTGAAGTCGTGCGCGACTAATTTAGGGAAGAAACATGATGTTGCTGTAGATGCCTATTGACCAAAGATATGCCGACTAACAAGCATGCTAAGGTGGTGATATGATCTACAATTAAGAAGTGGTGGTGATGGATCCAGAGGCGGATGGAAGAGCATGGCGGATGGTTATTCGAGGAAGAAGTTAGAGTGGAGCCGTCGTCACTGGATAAACTACCAGCGACGGCGGCGGCAGAAGCAGAAAGTATTAGGTCTCCAAGAACGAAGACTCTGATACCATATAAAAATAATAAATTACGCTTTATTGATTGAATGAATGAGAGAAGAATACAAAATACTCCCTCCGTTCCCCATAGATCTTCCCAATAGCCCTTTTTATATGTCCACAATAGATCTTCTCATTTCATTTTTTAACAATTAAAATACCACAACTACCCCCACTTACTTTATTTATTACACCTCACCCACCTCATTTAATACACTCCACCCATTTTTCATTAAGGATATTATGGCAAACTTTCACTTTTTTCAACTCTCCTTAAAAACCACCAAAAGTCAAAATGAGAACATCTTAGGGGGGCGGAGGGAGTATGTATTTATAGGTGGAGGAATATAGTCTAGAATCCTCCACATTAATGGCTAGTTATATAAGGTAATTAATATTATATACTCCGTAATAAATATCTAACTATAATAGGTAACAACCATAATTATAATATATAACATTAAATATATTAATTAACTAATATATTTAACAAAAAACAAATCTTTTTTAATTAATAGCCTTCACACATTATTAAATAAAAAAATTCGTACCCCAGCTCATAATAATAAAATAAATATACTCCCTCCGTCCGGAAATATTCTTCCCATTTTTCTTTTTGGTCCGTCCGAAAATAATCTTCCCATTTCCTTTTTTAGTATGCTTTTTAAGGCTAAATATCAATAATACCCTTCTATTTTATCACAAATCTACTTTTTAATACTTTTTTAATAATAAAATGAGATTTAAAAGTTTATAGTATGTGCATTTTTGAAAATTTTGCATTTTTTTACTATTCCTTAATAAGCGTGCCAAGTCAACACGGGAAGAACATTTCCGGACGGAGGGAGTAATTAGGAATGATGATTTCTCTGCAAAGATGTCCTAATTTTGTCAAGTAATCAAAGAATTAAAATTTCTTGTAACATAATGTGCCCTGCTTGGTGTGCCCATACTTAATACAGTAATTCAAATTGATAATTATGGGTTAAAAATCAACTTTCAACGCAATATGACGACGACTTTGGTTCAAAGATGACCGAAGTCAACCTTTTGGTTACCATAAACAACTTGATGATCCATCCAAACGATGCCGCAGCATCCGCCGCCACTAATGCTCCGGCCGAGAAAACCCGGCAGCCCGGCGATGGACGAGCGCGGCGGCGATTTTCTCTCACGTCGTCGAGGATTAGTCCGGCACCTCTGCCACCGAGTGCGGCGCTGGCTTTGACGGCCAGAGCACACAAATCGTGAAGAGAGAGCGGCGCGTGGGACTTGGCGGTGGGGAGAAGGAAGTAAAGCTGGCCGGGCTGCAGCTCATCGTCTCCGGCCAAGTCCGTTACCGGCGATCCGACATTCAATGTCTCCGAGCTGCAGAGGATGCAGTTCGGGTTCTCTGATAGAACGTCGCCAGCCCTTAACGGCTGCCAGAACTCTTGGGCTTTCCCGTCCAGCTTCACTACTATGGCTACTCCGGCAGCCGGCGGCGGATTCTCTAGTCTCTCTGAACTTTTGATCAGTATATGGGAGGACGATGACGAACAGCTGTTTCCCATTTGAGCTGAGCTTGGATGTTTTGTTTGTGTATTTGGATAGAGAGAATTTGTTGGGATCTGAAGTGCTGTTTTTTCGATACTCCCTATATATATAGAGCAGTGAGGCCTTGCAACCTTAATTATTAGCTTAATTATGTTTATGTTTGTATCAATCATCATCATCAGAGATTCAGGGGAATTCCGCATATGTATTTTGGGTGGACAAAAAATATTACTCCGTAACTTATCACACCAGATGGTAATGGTACTAAAACATTTATTGTGTTTTTAAACAGATTTGCTTTTATAAATCATCCTAAATAGGACTAAAACATGGAGAAAAGTATCAAAATAAGACTTTTATGTTTTTTTCCCCGAAATAGGACTTTGCACTGTGGTAATGTAACTTTGCACTGTGGTAATGTAGTAGTGTACATATGCAAATTACTATACTCTTTTGGTAATGTATATGACCATGTTTGGCAATGTAAGTCCTATTTCGAGAATAAAAACATGAAGTCCTATTTTGGTATATTTTCAATGTTTAGTCCTACTTTGGTCTTTCTCCCATTTGTTTTTTCATCCTTAATTGATCTCGAATTAATTTCAAATAAGACGAGATCGAGACACAAAAATTTAAACCGATTATCACACATCGAATCGTGCGAGGTTAACTACATCGAATCGTGCGAGGTTAACTACAAAGTATCCCAAATATTTATGTGTCTCCTCCGTCATTCACATATGGATGTGTTTTCTCTCTTTTAATATTCTTTCATTATTTTTATTCTTATTTCTTTATACTCATTAATAGTCCAATATTGTATTATTAAAAAAAGACATCGTTTTTAAATTGGGCTCATTATCTTTTATTTACAATTACGATTCTTTAATTTTGTATGCATTTTTTAATAAGGTTATGTTCTGTTTTTGTTAGTTCCAAGGTGTTGGCTAATCTTGTGGCAAAATAAAAACTTATATTTTGTAGGAGTTTTACTATGTAGAAATCTTTGTTTGTTAGAAGATGTTTATTTTATTTAGACTTTTAAAGTTCCTGCCGTTTTCGAGGTTGACACTGAAGATGCTACAACATAAGGTTGCAACACATTGTACGGGATCAGAAGTCTCCGCATAAAATTTTAAGCTACAATTTGCAATTTTCAAAATCAGAGGCCTATTGGGATTGTGACAACATGATAATAAATCCAACTAGTATTTAGAAGGCTTTAGGCTACTTGTAGATTAAGATTAAATACATGCCGACCTAGAGCATTCTCATCGCTTCTCAGAACTTCCCTTATGTAAAGATTGTTACTATCTACATGAAGGAGTTCTACAACGAAAAACAGATCTTGAGAACCATGAGATGAACCAAAGCTTAAAGAGAGGGCTGCCAACACGTTTGTCCTTGTGATAGCTAAAGTGGATATGAACAGGGTTCGGGTTAGAAATTCTAGATTAGAAGTTTTGTCATAACAATTTGGAGAAGTGTATCTCATCATGTTTTTATGTACCACTGTAACTTGAATCTAGTGATTTAGTGGAGTGCTATTACACGGATGTGGGCCCACAGATTAGGAGAATTCTCCCAACTGTGTAAACATATTTGGTGTTCTTTTTTATGCATTTTATCGTTACATCATTCTGCCCAATAGGTGCTGTGACACCCTCTGCATCATCTGCTTTTGTGTCTGCGCTTGTGAGCTGTGACGGAGAAGGTGTTATAGCACACTCTTTGTCATTTGTTACTGTGACAATGCTGCGGTATTTTCTCTGTAGCATAATAGATTCATTTGTGTGCATAACTTTCAATTGGTGATTTCCTCTACACCCCCACGAACTTTCAGTTGTAATACAAAGTTGTGTTTTCATTTCAATATTTGAATTAGTATATATGAATACTTGCTTTTTCTAGAACAAATTTAGGCTAGCATGGTATTGTACCGTTCCATTTGAAAATAGAGTGGTATTGAATGGTTTTGAGATTCATCACGTACCGACATTGTACTGTTTTAATAAGTGCGGTTGTGATAAGTTCTGGGCCTTTACATACCGTGCCCATCCTTAAGATGTACACTATCATACTTTCTTTTTTCCAGAACTTAGGGTTTGTTTTCTTTGTCTAATCAGATTTGGTCTGATCTGATTTTACTAAGGTTTGATCTAATCTGGTCAAAACTAATTACAATAAGAATAAATAATAAATAATAAAAATAAGTTAATTAAAAACATCGTTCGATGTGGCCATAATGTAATTGATTGAAATTGGGAGAACTCACTAAATAAGAATAAAAATTATGAAGATACTAAAATAGGAGTATTAAGTCTTTTAAGACTAAAATAAGAATTTACACTGACATTGTTACACTAGAACTGCATACTATCACTTAAAACTCGCACACTCTATCAAAGATTGGCTTATTATGTATTACAGTGAAAAATGAAATTGTTTTTAGAAAACTGACATTATATCTGATATTTTTCCAAAAATCAAAATATTATACTTCCTCCGTCCCACTATATTTGTCCACTTTCATTTTTGCACACCATCCAATACACTTCTTTAATCCATTTTATCTTGTAATTTATATATTAAAAAATTATAGAAATTTTATATTAATAATCTATATGTTAAGACAAATCAAACAAGATCACACATGACTATATTTAGGCTTACACAATGAGAGAATTTGATGAGTCAAAGTGCTTAGATGAACAGTTCCAAAAGTCAAAAGTGGACGAATATAGTGGGACGGAGGGAGTAGTAGTTTTAATGAATGGGTTATGCCAAATATAAAGTGTTCCCTAAGAGCAATGGCAATGGCGAGGAATGTCCTCAGCCACGCTTGCCACATCACCAAATTGTGGAATGTCATTAGCATTCCTCCATGATTGCCATGGCACTTGCGAGGCAACTATCTCCATTTCTTTTTTTTTCAACATTTTTTAAGAAAGAAATAAGAGCATGAACAATGACAAGACATACATTGGAATGCCACACGCTGACATGGCACGATTCAACCAATCAAAACCAATCTAGTCACAGAGTGACATGGCATTATCCTGCAGTGGCAAGTCACTTTTCTTTGTCTTACTTTACATTTTTTACATATTTTTGACATTTTTTTATAAACAAAAAATGAAAGAATGATGAAATATACTGTGTGGACTAAATTACGAGGCATTCAAGAACTCTTATCTTGGATCATCTTTTATCATTTTGTCAAACAACTTGTGTGTACTAGGACAAAATTTATTTTAATTGAATTAGGGCAAAGAGATTGAATTAGGGCAAAGAAAAGGGGCAAATTTCAGAGCAATAAACAAGAGAGAGGGGTACCTGAGAGTGAGCAGGTGGCCTGCGATGCCGCTAGTGATTTCCGCAGAAGGATGCCGCTGGTGATTTCCGACGGTGACCTGACTTCCAAAGAAGGATGGAAGGATGCCGCTCGTGATTTCCGCAGAGGACAGAGACTCCTATTTGTCTCGCACTCGCCTCGCAGATCGAGCGACTCGCGGCATGCCACGCGACCCAATTTTTGCCACTCCCGTTGTGTCTCTTGGATCTCCACAGATGGCAGGGCGTGGCAAGGCAAATCCTTGCCGCTTCCAATGCTCTTACTAAGAAAGGAATCATTCAAAAAATAGAAATAAACATAGAGAAAATATCAAAATATGAGCTTTATGCTTTTATCTCCAATGTAGAAGTTTGCATAAGGCATGTTTGGGAATAGCGTTAGAGATTAGCGTTAGAGTTTTGGATAAAATTTTAACGGTGCAGATCACTTTGAAAATGCTAATGCTAAACGCTGCCCGTAGATAGCCTTTTCAAAACGCTAACACTAATCGCTAACGCTATTCCCAAACAGGCCCATTGTGGCCTTGTATATGAACTTTTCAATATTTTTGGTACTGTATATGGTCATAGTTGACAATGTAAATGCATTTTAACTTCTACTACGTATTACAAGAATAAAAAAATGGAATTTCAATCTTTACTCCTACTTTAATCTTTACTCCTATGTTTAATGTTTTACTCCTACTTTAATCTTTTTCTCTTACTAATAACCTATGCAAATACCTTTATATCATTTATTATTAGTAATAACTGATGCAAAAAAATTTAGTCTATTGCATCGGTTATTACTAGCTAATAAATAATACAAAAAGTATTTGCATCGGTTATTAGTAAAAATCAATGAAAAAAGTAGTTTTCGAAAATCTTTAAAAAAAATTGCATCAATTTTTTTGCTAATTGATGCAAATGTGGTAGTCTATTTGATGGGTTTTGTAATAATATATTTATTTACATTAGTGAATAATTACATGCATGTGATTTTAAATTTTTACTTTTAGTTATCATTTGAACTAGTTATATACTTATATTATTTACCCTCTACGTTCCAAAATGAATTACCATAACTAAATAAAATGCAAAATTTCATGTATTTTAAATTAATTTATTTATAAATGGATATAGGAATAAAAAATACAACTTACATAAAAAATATTGTGTTAATATTTATACAAACCCGAGCACGGTTTGAAAAGATAACCCCCCCCCCCCCCAAGAAGAGCTTTCAGTAGTTTGTTTGGCTAAACGTGTGCTTTAAATTGCATTTAATTTCACTATAATTTTATCTGTCTACATTCAATTGTACACAATTTCAACATATTTTAATCAAACTAGTATCGCACCCGTGCGTTGCACGGGTCATTTTTATGTTATTAAATTCAAATCATTTTTCGATGATAAAAAATGAGATGCGATAGAATATAGAGATTATACGTAGTATCATTTTAAGACTTCTTTATAGACTACATTTTTTGTACAATTTGTGGGAATATGATTTTTGCATACGGGGTTAAAAAAAAATTTCATTTTTCAAAGTGCTATAACGAATTTACTATTACTATATTTAAATTATTTAATTTTTTATATTTAAAGTTACTATAATTAAAATTACTATAATTAAAATGACAGGTTAATTAATACGGAATATACAATTATCTAGTCACACGGTTATATAATTAATACCTTGGTTAATTATTACTTTTTTTTATTAAAATTACTATAATTAAAATATAGTAAAATATAGCTATTGTAAAATATGGCCATTATAAAATTACTATAATTAATTTGACACAGTAATTAATATACAATTATGTAGTCACACGGTCATATAATTAATACCGTGGTCAATTATTACCTTTTTTGATTATTACCTTTCTTGCTAGTATAATTTCGAACACTTTAAAAATGATAGTTAATTATTACCTTTCTTGGTTATTATCTTTCTTGCTATCAAACGTAAATATATATTATTTAAAGGATATTTAATTCTTACATTAGTTATAGTCCATTTTATATTACTATAAGTTCAGACACTTTAATTTCTTACCATCTTTAAATACTGAAAAATTACTATTACTATATTTAAATTATTATATTTAAAATTACTATTATAAAATTACTATAATTAAAATTACTATAATTAATTTAACACGATAATTAATATAGAATTATGTAGTCACACATAATATTAGATTTCATTAATAGCGTAATATACAATTTTAATTAAAATTACTATAATTAAAATTACTATGATTAATTTGACACGGTAATTAACATTAAATTATTATGATTAATTTGACACGGTATTCGCATGTAATATACAATTTTAATTAAAATTACTATAATTAATTTGACACGATAATCAATTAGATTTCATTAATAGCGTGTTTAGGGTTTAGGGTTTAGGGTTTAGTGTTTTCTCGCCTCCAATTTTCTTTCCCTTTTTTTCTCATCATCTAAACAAAGGCTAAAAGTTTAATTTAATCAAATAATCAATCAAAATACATCATTAAACAAAATTTATCCAAAAATCGAAATAGTGATTAATTTAAGACAATTATTTCTCGAGATAAAGTGTAAAGAAGACCCTAGAATGTTGTTAGTGGCGGTAGCTGAAAACTACCATCATCTTTCGACATATTATTGTACCAATCGAAGCTATTCCAATTTCCACCTAAGCGTCGCCGGCCACATTATATTTCTTGACTTTTTTTTAATTAGTTTATTTAGTAGTCTCTATTTTTTAACACTAATAATTCTATTGCTAAAAATATGATAAAATTATAAATTCACACTCCTCTCTCTCCTCAATTGAAATCATCACTTCTCTCTCAATTGTTCGTCTTCGTGGTGGAATCCAAAATCGAAACTAGTAACCTTCATGGATGAGTTTTTAGGTTTGTTTTCTTTGCAATTTCCTGAGACTAACCTATAAATTAAAACTCATCCATGAAGGTTATTGGCTTTAATTTTGAGTTCCACCAGGAAGATGAACAAATGAGAGAGGAGTGATCATTTTGGATTTGGGTTTAGAGTTTCAAACTCAACGACGGATTTGTGAATGAGTATGAGAGAAGGGAGGAAGCTTAATTGAAGAGGAAGAAGAGAAGCTTAATTGAAGAGAGAGAGAGGAGTGTGAATATATAATTTTATCGATGTCCTTAACGTAAATGTTAACAAACAACTATTTGTGGAAAACAATATAATAATTGGGGACTAAATTATTGATATTTGATATGTAGGGACTAAATATGTAAAATGACCTATAACTGGGGACTTTTTATGGAATTTACACTATAAAATACTCCGTATCACTTTTATGATTCTTCTTTTATGAGTATCTTTTCATGAATACTTTTTTTACTTTTTGATAAATTGATGTTAAATTGAAAGCTATAAGTGTAATATAATTACACGATGATAATTTATTTTTCTTGTCAAAATCAATGCCAGAGGTCGCTGTTAATGCGTCGTTTGTCAACTGGAGTCGTTGTCTACTATACCCATAGTCTATAGATATCGTATCTAGTCAAAATCCTAATCTACAACTATAGTTATTAGTATTTTGTTGTCTATCAAGCCGATATTAAAATATGTCCCTAGATATAAGGTCGATGTGAAATTATACTTTTCGTCCTCAATTTTACTCCAACATGATAGAAGGTCAAAAAATGATTGCTCGTGGAAAATACCTTTAAAAGAAAAATTACGAACTTAATATTTGATAATAAAAGACTAAATATGGAAAATTGCAACCTTTGTCTATTATAAAGGACGACTAGTTATAGAACTTAGGTCTTGTTCTCTTCAATTCATTCTTATTATTTATTACCTTTTCTTATTAGAATCAGTTTATATCAGGCCAGAGCAGATCAGAAACAATTTTAAACATAACTACAGTCAGGTCAGATCAGATCAAATCAAAACTTATTCCAATCAGATCAAAAGCATTTAGATCAAGTAAAGAGAACATGACCTTACTCTGTAATGAAATAAGGGAGAACTTTCTAGATAAGAGTAAAAACTACGCTCTCCATTCCTAAAAGATTGCCACAATTTATCTTTTTTGGTCAAACTGTGGCACCCTTTGACTATAAATTATGAAAAAGATATTAAGTTATAATGTAAATTTAGTAAAATTGAGTTTATTTTAAAATATAGTTTTGAAATATCAATTTATCATAATATTTATCATAAGGTGCCACAGTTTGACCAAAAAAGTCAAAATGTGGTAATCTTTTAGGGTATGTTTGATTGGAATGGAGGGGAGGGAATGGGAAGGGAGGGGAAGGATTCCCTTCACCTTCCATGGTTGGGAGGGGAAGGGAATGTTTTATTTTCAATATTTTATTTATATTTTTCATTTTTAAACTTGTTTTTATGTATTTTCAAATTATTATCAGTATTTTTTATTTAATGATTTCATTTTATTTTTTATATTTTTTTTATTATTTATCCTACATTTTAAATTTTTTATTTTCTTATTGAATATATATATCTACACACACACACATTATTTTATACGGAGTATATTATTTATTACTATGATTTTTCATTATTAATTGATTGATGTATTTTGTTATTATAATTATTTACTATTATTTATTCTTACCTTTTCTTCTATAATTTTTTTTTATTATTTTTATTATGGGTTTTTATTTTATTATATTATTATTTTTGGATTTCATTTTAATTTTATATATTTTTATATTTACTTCTTTATTTTTATTACTCCGTATTATTTATTATTTACTTATTTTATTAGTATACATTTTTGGTTATTATTAATTTTGTCAACGTGTACTCTTACACTACACTGCCATCATACTCCTATTTTAGTTCTAAAGACTTCATATTTTGGTATTTTTATACTTTTTACATTTATCCAGGTGATATTTTTTGAAAAAAATGTTATTTTAATCGTTTAAAAAATACCATTCGAATGTCAATATGCAATAATACATGCATATCTATAGAAGATCGATTACATTTATCAAATAATAAAATTTATTCAAGTGTGAAAATAGATCGGATGTAAAAAGAAATGACAAGAACTTCTTAGTTTGTTTCTTTTAAAAGGAAAATATTCCGTAGCACTTTTTAAGAAAAAAAGAGGAACATTTTTATAAGACCCAACCAGTAAGTGTTAATAAGAAATCACCATAAATACCAATTTCAAAATAAGACCTCTATATTTTATCCCAAAATAGAAATTCGCATTGTGATCAATTTGACACTGAATGTAAACATTTCAGAATACCTTTTAGTAACGTATATGATTATGATTGACTTTGTAAATGCATTATAACTCCAAGTTCGAGAATAAAAACAAAGAATTTTTATTTTTAATATTTTTAATGTTTTACTTCTACTATAATCTTTTTTCCTATATTACATAGAAAAAAACCTGGGCAAATTAAACTTAAATGCAAGAAAAAATTATAATAAGAAAATAAAAGAGTGGACTAAAAGAAAAGGAAAATAAAAACGAGATTTAAATACTGCGCAGAATAAATGGGACAGGGTGTGTGTATATGGATGGATTTTAGTACTGGATTACACAGTTGGTCCAGCATGGATCGATCGTGGAAGAAGATCGAATGCATTATTTCTCAGACAGCCTTTAGCTAATCTGTACACATTTATAAAGTGTACGAGATTCTTTTCATTTGTATTAAAGTGTTCTTCCCAATTATTATTTCTACAATCAATTTTGAATAAATTTATTTATTTATTTTCGTTAGTTATTTGAAAAA
Source organism: Cuscuta campestris (assembly GCA_900332095.2). NCBI lineage: Eukaryota > Viridiplantae > Streptophyta > Magnoliopsida > Solanales > Convolvulaceae > Cuscuta > Cuscuta campestris. The sequence goes on along the minus strand of OOIL02001115.1, from coordinate 1,208,699 downwards.
ATAGTATAGTCTTGTCATCTCTGATTTTGTAAAATTTTTGATGTAGTTTTTAAATATATAATTTTTTTTTTTTAGTTTTACACCTACAATCAAATAAATTGAACTGAAAATAAAGTTGGTCAAACAGAAACGAAAAGAATATTTTAGGACGGAGGGAGTATTAGTGATACTATATCTAATTCATTATAAAGGAATATGAATCAATCTTATGTTCCTTCTCATATCTTGGCACATTATATACATACAATACGGACCATTTTATGACCCACTACCACAAAAAAGACCTTTTAAATCAGTTATTTTTACCTTTTTGCATCGGTTTTGAAGCGATGCAAAAGCCAGTGATAGATGCAAATGCTCAGGTTACTTTTTGCATTAGTTGTTAAATCGATGCAAAAGCATCTTCCTAGAATTGGCGCCACTTCTGAGAAGAGGCTTTTGCATCGGTTATCTGATAATAACTGATGCAAAAGCCTCTTCCCAGTGGCACCATTTCTGGGAATAAGCATTTGCATCAGTTATTACCTAATAACCGACACAAAAGCCTCTTCTCAGAATTGGCGCCAATTCTGGGAAGAGGCTTTTGCATCGGTTATTTGGTAATAACCGATGCAAATGCCCCTTTCCCATTTCTGGGAAGAGGCATTTGCATCGGTTATTACCTAATAACTGATGCAAATGCCTATTCCCAGAAATGAAAAAGGGACATTTGCATCGATTTTTAATCAAATAACCGATTTTAATGATAATTATATTCTCAACAAGTTGTTTTGTTTGCTCACAATCCACTACATTTTCAATTTTGCACAGAATTCTGTGCAAAATTACAGATTCAACAACAACGAATACAAATATATTCACAAAACCCAAATGCCACAAAACAAATTAAACCAAAAAAGTAAATATTTGCATCCATCACGTGTACATCTTAAAAAATATCAACATTTACAAACTAAGTTTTAACACCACAACTAAGAGTCAAGCAACTATACTCTTCTAATAACATACAACTAATACTATACAATACAATACAAAACTTACACTAGTTCATCGAGAAAACCCCCCACCCTAAACTCTCTAACTTCTTCTAATTCGGCTACGGTATAGGGCGAAGTAGATTGAAACACCTGCGATACGAAAACAACATAGAACATAAAGTTTAATAATCTATGAAAAAGAAAATGATGATAAACACTTCATTACTTTCAAAAACACACTAAAATAAACTTACATCGTATAACGGTAAATAACATTGTGCACACATAGTGACGATGAGCCATAAAAATTGCATGGTATAATAATCACACTCAACGCCCCCTGGTTGTTGGGGTACTCCAGGAACATCAATGCATCTAGTCTAGTACTCTAATATACCCCCTTAGTTTGAGGAGGAGGTTTCTTGATAATTAGACTAGAGCGGAAGTTTGTGAACAAGATGCGTGGCCGGCCTTTTGTAAAGATGTTAGCAAAATTGTATCTTGAAGGGACATGAAGAACATGTATTTGACCTCCTTGCACCTTTTCACGCACACGAAATGTTTGTCTATCTCAAGAAGTTTTGTGCAGTGATGACGAACTGGATTACTGGTCATATAAATAGCACTAATATTGTCACAATAGACAATAAAGGTGCGCTTAGACGGAAGACCTAATTCAGGAAGCAAATTTCTAATCCAACAAAGTTCGGCCACGACATTGGCTACCCCCTATACTCTGCCACCGTGAGACTGTTGACTGGCGCTTTGACGACCACAAAAGAAGATTGTTACCAAGAAAGATGCAATACCCGGATGTGGAGCGTCTAGTATGTATCTGGGCAGCTGACCCAGTCGGCATCCGAGTGTGAGATGAGAAACGAGACATCTGAGGTGGCCGACTCCTCGTCATGCCTCTGCGTTCCCTCTGAGATCAGCCGGCATAAATTGCCTTGGCGGCCATCGCGCCCTTGGTTGAGCCTGTCAAAAGCTGACACACGGGTTTCCTCTCCCCCAGCCTCTTGATAGCTAACACTCGACCCTCGCTGGAGTCATCATCCCCCCTTCAGGGATGTCTTCCACCAGCACTTCCTTTATCACCAGGGACTTTCCGAGCCTCCTCTGGCTCCTTCGGGTCTTCTTCCCCTTGTGTTGGGAAGTGGCAGCGTGTTCGGTAATCGGGTCTTCTAGAGCCTGGGTGGCTCCAATGCCGCGCCCGCTTCCGCCAATGGCGGAGAGGGCTGCAATGGTAGCGTGAAGATGCTCCACAGTAACTCCCATCCCAAACAGGCCTTGGACTGCGTCGGGAGTTGAGGTAATCGCCCTGGTCCCGTTGCTGTTGCCCGGGCTGTTCCCCTCACCGGGGATGTGGCTGGTGGTGGGAATGTTGCTCTTTGTTTGCACCATTCTCGTTCTAGGGAGTTAACCTACAAGTATGTTTCTCTCCTCTCAACGAGAGCACCAATTTGATGGAAATAAACCACCGAGTATACCGACCGTGGGGTCGGTGAGCTACGTAAGCTTAGGAAAATAAAGGTAGAGTGAGTGAGAGTGCAAAGTGAATGTATTATTAGCTTGAAATCGGATCCTTTACAATGAGAAGGCTTTGGCTTATTTATACATTCAACGATACTACAAAGTCAACCTCTGTGCCTGGTACATTGTCGTCTAGCCGACGTCACCGGGTCCTCGTTGTATAGTCCCTTTTATCTGGTCGTTGTCATCCCGTCCTTATCGTCTGGTCCGAGCAGAGAGGCTAGGAGCTCGAGGTTCGAGCCAAGCCTGTTCCTACCGAGCCGAGGTCAGAGTACAAAGCTCGTCCCCTTTTGGGGGCTCTCTTCTAGCTTACCTGGTCGTGGGGTCTGACCTTGGTCCCAATATCAGGCTGATGTGGGGTTAATCTCCGTCAACGGTTATGGTGGAAATGGAAAGACTTGTGTAAAAAACTGTGTTTGCTTCGATACGTTCAAGAGGAGAGATCGTCTTAAATGTTTTTTCAGTGGTAATGCCTCATTATTGTTACCTCGTGGAAGAACTGCGCACTCACGGATTGTTATTCCAATTAATCCCCATGAAAATTCCACCTGTAATATTAGACAAGGAACACCTTTGGTAGAATTATTTGTTCGGAGCAAATTTACAATATGGGACGCAGCACCAATGACACACAAGTACTGTTTCGAAGCTCTTGATAAAAGTCTATGTGATGTGATGACCGTAAGTAATCCATCAAATGCAGACTGCCTTTTGGAGGGAAGACAAGTGTTTTGGGAGAGGATTTTTGTCAAATTCTACCCTTCATTCCTAAAGAAAGAAGAAAAGGCATTATCAATGGTACCATTAACTCTTCATATTTATGGAACTATTGCACTGTCTTACGTTTGACAAAAAAACATGTATTTGCAGCATATGTCTCACGATAACAATTTTAAGAGCATGATAGAATTTGCTGAGTGCATTGCAAGTATTGGTGATGGCTTGGCCGGAGGAGAAAATGATGGAGTTAGTGAGGCCATTATCCCTGAAGATATGTTGTTAAAAACACCATTGATCCAATTGCCTCAATAGTGAATTCTACTTATCCAGACTTCTACAATATGCAAGTGATCCAACATATTTGCAAAGTCGGGCAATCCTTGCACCATCCCAACCCTATACATTGTGGATGAAATAATTGAATACATGACCTCATTGAACAACAACGTGGGAGAAGCAAAATGTTACTTGAGCTCTGATGCGGTGTGTAAGTCTGATTCTAATGTAGATTTCTTAACAGACTTGCATTCTCCTAGATTTCTAAATAAGATATGAGCATCGGGTGTGCAAAATCATGAATTGAAGTTAAAGGTCAGAACACCTATCATGTTTTTGAGGAATATTGACCAATCAACATGTTTGTGCAATGGAACAAAGTTGATAGTTACTCGGCTCGGTAATCATCTTATTCAAGGGACAGTGCTAACAGAGAAATATATTGGTCAAGAAGTTGTTATCGGACGGTTGTTGCTTACACCGTGAGATACAATAATTCCATTTAAGTTTCAAAGGAAACAATTCCCAATTATCATTTCATATGCAATGACGATTAATAAAAGTCAATGTCAATCTTTGTCGCATGTTGGGCTTCTACTTAAGAAGTCTTTATTCACTCATGGCCAGCTTTATGTGGCAATTTTACGTGTCACAAATCACAATGGATTAAAGATCTTAATTTACAATGAAGAACTTAATTGGATCGTCGAACCAAACTATAAATGCAGTTTATAAAGAAATTTTCCAAAATGTATAATGCTATGGATCCACTTTTTGTGTCATTGTATATTTCCCTTTTTCTTCAAGATTTGATTATATATTTTCTCATGTTTTTGTATTTTTATAACTTTCCTTCATGAAAACTTTTCCTAATTTTTTGCTCCCTCCGTCCCACGGAACCTTTCTCCTTTCTTTTTTTATCCATCCTTAAAAATCTTTCTAATTTCTATTAAAAAGTCACTTTTATCCATACTAATTCTTAACCTACCTATCATATCACACTTTTTAACTATTAATCTACCCATCACATCCAAGGGCATTTTTGAAAAGTCTAGATCAAAACACACCCATTTAAATCTCTTAAAAGTCAAAATCAGAAAATTTTTGTGAGACGGAGAGAGTAGCATATTTTTTTCCCAGTGCAATGCACGGACATGAGTCTATTTTTATACAAGTAGGGGATCAGAAATGGTAATAACATTTTCCCATTTATGCACATACATGGTGCATGCATCATGCATGCACATATGTTTGATTGAATATGATTGATACAAGATAATATATACTCCAAGTATAGGATTAGTCCATTGATATGATGATTCATATAGACTGTACTGAAACATTATCTAGACATGAGTGCGGCAACCACACCAGCAATGAGAGTAGTAGGATCCCCAAGAACAGCAGAAATGACAAACTGGAGAGCAAGAACAGCCATCTCACAGCACCTTTGCACTTTGTTCCCTTTGCTCTTCCTATGATACGTCTGCAAGGTTCCCTTCAAGCTCGGAATTGCTGCCTCCGGTTTGCTGCTACCACTCCCACAACTAGCACTAATACCTCTGCTCCCATAGTAAATCTCATGCCATATGTCCACCAGCATCTCCTTCACGCACGCCACGTGCAGGTTGTACTTCTTGCACGTCGACCGGTAGCTCCAACTCCTCCCCTTCCTCCCACACCGGTGGCACGACGCGCTCACCTATATGCCAAAAACCCAACTTTTAGTCTATTAAAAATTTTACTAAATCAAATACTCCCTCCGTCCCACAAAACCCTTCCCCTTTCTTTTTTCATCCGTCCCAAAAAACACTTCTCTTTTCCTATTAAAAAGTCACTTTTACCCCTATTAATTTTTAACCTACCTATCACATCACACTTTTTCTCTATTAATCTACCCATCACATCATACTTTATCCATCAAAGAGCATTTTTGGAAAGTTAACACCAAAATACACTCTCATTAAATCTTTTAAAAATCAAATTGGGAAGTTTTTTAAGGGACGGAGGGAGTATATATTACCCTCCATCCATTTCACAAAAGTTTTTAGTCTTTCTTTCCTCTTTTAGAAAAGAATATGCCTGTGGTTTAAGATACTTCTTTCTTTTAAAATTGTGATACTCATTTTGAAATCTTAATTTCTCCAAAAAAAATTAAATCTCTCACAATTTGGACTAGAACTAGTAGAGTATGAATTTAGTGAAATTTGCACTAAATAGGACTAAAACATAATGCCTTTCCTAATCTAGGACTTAAACTTTTTTATTCCCTAAATAAGACCTATTAATGTCTTAGTGGGAGGAATAATGTCCAGTAATGATGAACATTTACTTGAATAATGACTAATTCATAATGACCAAAAGTCCTACATTGGGAAATAGAAACATATGGTCCTATATTAAGAAAGTCATTATGTTTTAGTCCTATTTAAGTAAATTACTCATGAATTTATGTAAATATTGCATTATATAATTAGAAAAAAAAAAGAAATCACCAAAAAGAAGAGTGACATGTTTGTATTCTCAAAAAGAACTATTGGATTATAACAAGAGGAATTTACGTAAATAGCACTAAAACACAATGACTTTCCCTAAATAGCATTATTACATGTCTTTTTTTCCCAATGTAGCACTTTTAGTCATTATCCATTAGACATTATTCAAGTAAATATTTGCCATCACTAGTCATTATAGACATTATTAAGTGCTATTTAGGGAATAAAACCATTTAAGTGCTATTTAGAGAAATGACTTAAATTTTAGTGCTATTCAGTGCAAATATTTCTTCTTATTTAACAATATGACACTGTAAGAATTTAGAAGTTACTATTCAGAAGTACGTACCTTGCGGTACAAATAAAGCTTGACTTCACCATCTTGAAGCACCGTGGGGAGCTTGGCGCAGCACGGGTGGAGATCGAATCCACACGAGTTACAGTGGTAAAGGAAGCCGGAAATGTCCTTCTCGCATGCGTTGCAGTACCTCGGCACGCTCCCTGGGGGCCGTGCCAAGAACTGGAACGAACACTTGGGGTAGAAAGGGTGTGCGATGGCGGAGGCGGGGACCGCGCAGTGCAAGTGGAGGTCGTAGTCGCAGGTCCCGCATTTGTAGCGGGACCCGATCCCCGCCTCCTTGCACCCATCGCACTTGAACGGCAACTCCGAGTACTCGAATCCCATCTTGTGTTGTGGGTGGCTAAAGTGGCATATTTCATTGTATTTCATGGCTTTAAGAAGAGTTGATGAGATGGGAGGGAAATATATCTATACGCAACAAACTGCATGCAGAGCATATATATATGTACGTGAAGCTGGAGCATGATGATGAATATAATTATGAATGTATGATTATATAATTTTATTCTTACATTGGCTCTTTATTTTGTTGTGCACTTGTGCAGATAGGATAAGATAGGATATAAATTAGTTAATTAAATGATGTGGGGATATATTAGTCTTTCTGTAATTTGATCAGGGGGAATATAAGTTTTAAGAAGCCTAGATTCTGCCGCAAGTTCAACTTTAATTAATTTCTTTAGATTTAATTTGGGTATTCTTATTAGTGAGGAAATAGGGAGGATTAGATGCACCACTTTAGCAAGTATTCCCTAGCTCTTTTCTCTAATCAATCATTCTTGCTTTACTTATGCTCTAAATCACCTTCATATCCATCACATTGATCCATTCCATTTGCAGGCAATTAATTAAATTTTTTGGAATAGTGATTTTAGAAATAATTAGTTCATTAATCTATATATGATGGGGCTTCCTTTAACTTTGGGGAAACATGGACTGTTTAATTATTGGGGTTTCAAGAATTAATTCCCCTAGCTTCCTCCTCACATCACAGAGATATGTCACCATTTTTTCACACATACTAATATATGGTAGTTAAAAAAAATGTATCCCAAATACAATATAAGAAAACCCCCTAAATAGGAGTAAAACATATGTCGTCATATCTTCAAAATAGAAGCTCAAACTTAAACTCCCCTAAATAGGAGTAATTAATTAAGTCTAAAGAATTTGAAGTCAAGTGCAGTCTTTAGCGCCATGAATAATAGTGCAAATTCCATCATTATTAGCCTTGCAGCAATTGCAATTATACGAAATGTTTATATTTACGTCATAAAAGGGAAGAGTCTTAAATGGCTGCCATTATGGAGTAATAATAATAATAATAATAATAATAATAATAATAATAATAATAATAATAATAATTATTATTATTATTATTATTACTCCATCGTAATTATATAATAATAATAATGCCACTTGAAAGCTCTTCACATGCATCAATTATGCCCCCTCCCCTACCCCCACTGCCCCCAGCACATTTTTCTTAAGGTGATAATTATTTACACTAATTGCATTTTCATTTACAGTAATTATCTCTCCACATTTTTTCTTAAGGTGTTTAGATTTTAATTTGTTCCCAATTTCAGCAAAATTTGGTGATGGTGACAAAAATTTGATATTGTATGTTGCCAATATTGACATTTCACTTTCTTTTTGATATTTTATGTTGACATATTTGACATTATGCAATAACATGTTTGGTATTATGCAATGACATGTTTGTCAGTATGCATTATCGTTTTTGACATTGTGGCTTTGATTGACATTGTATTAATGAAAACCTTTACCCTGGCAGTGACACCATGGCACTATGGTGGCGACAATGGCAATCTTGATCACAACGTTGGTAGTAAATTGCGTCATTGACAACAACAAATAGAGGCGGCATTCGCCACAAATGGGGATGAGAGCAACAGATTATGGTGGCGATGACGGCGATAGTGCCGACCGTGGCGATGTTAGTGGCAGGACTGGTAGCAACAATGTAGATGGTGACCGCATTTAATAGCGATGGTGGCAGGAGATTGTGGCGGTGGAGTGACGGCGATGACAGTAGCGGCGATGGCGGCAGGGGTGGCGACAGTGGCATGTGGGGCAGGGGCTGTAGCTAATTTAAGTTTTTTAAATTTATATAATGTATTTAATTTCATATTTGTAATATGATTATAACTTTTATTTTGTTACGTGGTCAATGTTTTACTTCTATTTCATTCCTTAACTCTAAGCCATTAGATTAATTAAGTTAATTACTCCTATTTAGGGGAGTTTATGTTTCAACTCTTATTTTGAGCATATGGCATATGTTTTACTACTATTTTGGTCCTTCACCCATACAATATTTATGTATTCATTTTTTAACCATTTTTCCAACCATGAAATGTACATGATACCTATTTATATTTTATTATTCTATAATTATATTTTTAATAAAAGATATATATATTTTATACTTTTGGACTACTCATATTTATGGGTAAAATATAAAATATAATTTACTTTTATGTTTGAGATATATAACAAATGGGGTTGTTATATATAGCAATTATGTTTGTTAAAATATCAAGTTTGTTACGGCGTACAATTTCCCTACTCCATTGGAGAGCCAAGAAATGTAAAATACTCCCTCTGTTCTAACATTATCTTTTCCGTTGCACGTTAGAATATTTGACTGAAGTTATTTTAAATTATTTTATATGAAAAATCGTGTAGGTAGAATTAAAAAAATAAAAAGTACACACACAAAATGGTTGTTATATATATATATATATATATATATATATATATATATATATATATATATATATCTATACTATACTTAAAGCGAGGGGAATTTTTTCCCGCCCATACGTGATGCTTATATATGGAAACTGTTTAGTATTTTAATTATCTTGCCTTAATACATGTGAAGCATATATGGATACTATTGAATGCTATGTTTCGTGTGACTCCTTACATGGTAAGTATTACTTGCCATTTTTGGTTTAATTTCGGTTAATTACTAATTAATATGTTTCCATTTTAATTTAATCAATGGTAAGTGTTGCAGTGTCATTCTTGGTTTCTATAAAAAAAAATTAACAATAATAATTGCTAACCTAAGCAAACAATTTTATAATAATAAAAATATTATTATTATTATTATTATCTATCTATTATTTAAAAAGCCATGGATTCTCATTTTTCTTTTCCCGCCCATTTGGTGTTCTAGAGAAAATGGTAATTGTTCACTCCATATGGTAATTACTAAATGGTAATTAAACATATCATTAATGGAGTTACCGTAATCGAGTAATTACTCAATTAATATTACCGTGAATATAATATTAGTGTAATTATGCTCAACATATAACCGTGTAATTTAATATA
>OOIL02001115.1:1172470-1198837 GCA_900332095.2 Cuscuta campestris | reverse complement strand
TATCTATTATTTAAAAAGCCATGGATTCTCATTTTTCTTTTCCCGCCCATTTGGTGTTCTAGAGAAAATGGTAATTGTTCACTCCATATGGTAATTACTAAATGGTAATTAAACATATCATTAATGGAGTTACCGTAATCGAGTAATTACTCAATTAATATTACCGTGAATATAATATTAGTGTAATTATGCTCAACATATAACCGTGTAATTTAATATAACCGTTTATAAAAAATGTATAAAAACCGTGTATAAAAAAGGTAACAAATGCTCAACTAAAAATGGTAATTTAATATAACTGTGTAATTAAAATGGTAACGAATGGTAATTTAATATAAACGTGTATAAAAAAGGTAACGAATGGAAATTTTATTTAGTTTAGTTATCGTAATTAAGTAATTACTCAATTAATATTACCGTGAATATAATATTAGTGTAATTGTGCTCAACATATAACCGTGTAATTTAATATAACCGTGTATAAAAAAAGGTATAAAAACCGTGTATAAAAAAGGTAACGAATGCTCAACTAAAAATGGTAATTTAATATAACTGTGTAATTAAAATGGTAACAAATGGTAATTTAATATAAACGTGAAATAAATTATGCGAATGGTAAATTAATTATACGAATGGTAATTGAAGGTAATTAAAAACGTATATAAAAAAGCTAACTAAAAAATATGTTTGAAGTTTATACTGGCACATTGAACATAACCTGTAAAAACTTAGAAATAAACTATTAAAAACGTGTATAAAAAAGGTAACGAATGGTAATTTAATATAACCGTGTATTTTAATTTTTAATTAAAAATAGGAAAATACGTATAGAGTTATGTACATTTTTAAATTGTATACCAAAATGGTAATAAAAAAGGAACACCGAAATTCATAAATTCATGTAGTATAAATACCCTACCTTACCGGGCCAGAAAAGTAAACGAGTGTTCAGGAAACGAGAGTTTTAAAGAGTTTTAATTAATCGGTGCTCCACCATCGTTTTTGTACGAACATGGGAATGATTACCGCCCTAAAAAATGTTCATGAAAATTCCGGATTGTTGATGATGAAGCTAAGGGCGATTAGAGTTTACCACGTTCCTGCTCATTCTCGAGAGCCGGAATCATTGGATATTGTTTTCCACGACTCAGAGGTTAGTTCTACATTGTTTTATATTTTACATATAATAAATCTTTAAACAGAAAAAATAAATTTAATTATAGATTAACGTTTTATATTTGTTGTTAGGGCGATCGGATCCATGCTCAGGTCAAAGATACTACTATAAGCACATTCAAACAAGCTTTGCAAGAAAATGTGGTTTACTTAATCATGAGGTCAGGGTTATACGCAATTTCCAAGGCACAAAAACTACCAATCACCCTTGCATGCTCCAATTTTTGGGAAAGACCAAGATTCAAAAACTATCGGAAAATGGATTTCCTAATTTTCGATCTTACTTTAAGAGTTTTGAAGATGTACTCAAAACAAATTAAAGTTTGCTGACCAAGTCTTTTTAGTTGGTAAGAGTCATTTACATTTACATAACTTAAATACTTACACATATGAAATACATTTCATGTATTATGATTATGAAATTTATAAAATTGTATTTTTATGGATTTTCAGATATAATCGGGAAAGTAGTTAGTCGAACTGCGCCCGAAACCCGTATGGTTAATAAAGCCCCAGAGCAAATGATGGAAGTTACNGTACTCAAAACAAATTAAAGTTTGCTGACCAAGTCTTTTTAGTTGGTAAGAGTCATTTACATTTACATAACTTAAATACTTACACATATGAAATACATTTCATGTATTATGATTATGAAATTTATAAAATTGTATTTTTATGGATTTTCAGATATAATCGGGAAAGTAGTTAGTCGAACTGCGCCCGAAACCCGTATGGTTAATAAAGCCCCAGAGCAAATGATGGAAGTTACCTTGGAGAACCACAAGTAAGTGACTTTTTAATAACCGAATTGATTTTAATAAAAAAAAATATTATAGTTTGAAAAAATTACTAAATAATTCAATTACATGATACATTATTTTATTAACTAATAACTAGAAAATTTCGACATATAATTGATTTAAAAATAATTTTAACTTTTTTTTTGTAGTGGCGTTCGATTGAATTGTACGTTATGGGGAAATCACGTCAATGTTTTCATTGATGGATTGAGTGCATCGGAATCGACCCTTCCAATTTTGGTGTTGCAGATGGTGAAACCTAAGTTCTACAATGGGTTGAGAAATATTGACCATTCAATGGGTTTATGTAATGGTACACGGTTAATAGTAACCCGGTTGGCTAATCACTCAATACAAGAAAAAATATTATGAGGAAGCCACATGGGTGAAGAAGTTGTTAGTCCAAGACTGTCATTAACACCGTCTGATACAAGAATTCCTTTCAAGTTTCAAAGAAGACAATTCCCTGTGGTTACTTCGTACGCAATGACGATTAACAAATGCCAGGGACAATCTCTGAAACATGTTGAACTACTGTTGCAGAAACCTGTGTTTAGTCATGGACAGCTCTATGTTGCAGTTTCAAGAGTAACTAATCGTAGTGGATTAAAGATTCTGATATGCAATGAAGACAATACTCCCACAAAGACTACAAATAATGTAGTCTATAAAGAAGTCTTTCGAAATTTGTAAAACATTGATGTTCTGTACCTTAAAATAATATAATCTCTACATTCTATTGCATCTCATTTTTTATCATTAAAAAATGATCTGAATTTAATAACATAAAAATGACCCGTGCAACGCACGGGTGTGATACTAGTATATATATATATATATATATATGTATGTATGTATGTATGTATGTATGTATGTATGTATGTATGTATGTATGTATATATACATACACACATACATACATACATTTATACATACATACATACGTACACGGTGAGATGTCATTCTACGGTCAGATGATGCAAAGCTCAACAATGCCAACTGCAAAGCTCACCCAGACACACTAACTCCAAAGCTCACCCACACTAACTCCACACCTCACCATTATTTTTTCACACTTTGATTTTTTATTAAAAAAAATAAAATCAAAGTAAGAGGTGCCGACTATATTTTGACAGTTGATTGCCACCCTTGACCGCCACCTGTCGCTGGTCGCCAGTTGCCGCCGCTGATCGGTGGTTGACCGGTGTTGCAATTTTTTTTAATTAATTTTTTTTATTTTTAAAATCTAAAAAATGGTGAGTTTTCGTGTTCAAAGTGGTGAGTTTTGCTTTACTTCCAGGTAAGCTTTGCATTGGCCATTGGTGAATTTTGCAATGTAATGTGGTGAGGCTTTGAAGTTAGGCTTTAATTTACGACAAGTTTTTTTGCAATCTATCAGTTCAGGCTCTTTTTATGAACTTGATTCAAAAAATTATTAATTATGTGTGGTGTGTCTTGTAGAAAGAAAGAGAGCCAACTATGAGTCTAAAAAAATATGTAAAAAAAAGTCAATATTTCTCTTAATATACACCTTGGCCTATAGAAAAGAATTTTCCTATCTTGAATGCAGAGTTGTGGGAGCTTTTAGATGAAGCAAGAAGGGTATATGTACTCATGCATAATTGGATGGTTGGGTATATGGGGATTGGGTGTGCATATGGAGAGAGACTACCCAATAAGAATATTAACATACATTCTTGCGGTACGGGAACTGATCGACGACGAGGCAGACATAAGGCATATTCGTTTGTGTCCCACATGGGGAATATGAGAATTTCAACTTCTAAACATTCTTATTAATTATTCCATCTTTTTTTTGTGAACAACGAGATTTAGAGTTTTTCTGCGTTTGTTTTCATTAGGAATAGTTGTGATTATAGGAAACAAGATATTGTTATTATTTCATTTTCTTATTCTATTGTTTTAATAATTATTATTCAACTATAATAAGGATTTTCTATGTATTTACTATGTATATGGATGCAACCTTTATTATTCAATAACAATAACTATTATCAAATTTGATCATATTATCAGAGTATAGTAAGGATTTCTCACTCTCTTAAAAACATAGTGAGCATGCTTAATAGTCGCTACCGGTCCTGGTAAGCGTGTCTAATAGCCGCTATCCGTTATCATTCTCTTTCTCTTCAAAAACTATGAGCGTGCCTAACAGCCGCCGTCCTTAATCTTTCTCTCTTTTTACACAAAAAAACAAAAATCGTGTGAGATCGAAGAACTGGAAAGCAGCACTGGTCTGTGTTTCTTCTAGAGTTCGAGAGAATATAAAGTGTTATTGTAACGCCCCGAAAATAGGCCTATCAGTATTAATTAATTGATAATTAATTAATTACTGAGAAGGACCCAAAAATAAATAAATTCTAAAGTTTGTCAATAATTAATAAAAATTATATCGTTGTGTAGAGTTTGACTGTCTGACCCCAACGGTTCAATCGGATTTCAATTTGGAGAAAGTTGGACCAAAAAGTGTACCCCAACTAGGACTAAAATTAGTCCCAATCAGGGGACACACCAAACGGCGCCCTGTTCAATTACGCCGATTCCAAAAATACGAATCACCGCTCAATCACGGAAGCTGCAAACCTGTGTCTTCTTCTTCTTCACTGGCCTATTTAAAGAGAGCCAATTCTCCCATTTCTCCACCAAAGTCTATAATTCTTCATCCTATTCTGTTGTTCTGAGAGAGGAGAATACACTGGTGTTGTCAGCTCTGTGTGAGGTCGCCGGAGCAGTGAGATAGAGTCGCCGGAAATTTCGCCGGAAAATCTTCAAAACCTCCCCTACACTTCGAGGTAAGCCCCTAGATATATCTAATGACTAGAATATTCATATAGGTCGTTTCTACGTTCATAAATGGTCATTTGGTTGAGTTTTGTGTTTGACATGTTTGAAGAACCAAGAATCATAAACCTTGAATTAGATGTTAAAAATATGTTTTAATAATTCTAAAATGATCTATGAGCCTTGGAGAACATCTCTATATAGTTTAATTGAAGTTCGGTGACTAAAAATGGTTTTCCCGAAAAATGGACCGAGGTTGAAGACGAATGAACAGTGGCTGAAAATCCACAGAGTGGATCGATCCTCTTCATTGGATCGATCATTTGGGAGTTTTTCTTCTAGTTTGATCGATCCAGAGGGATGGATCGATCCTCCGAAAACTCTGGTCCGAAAATTTGTCTGAAATTGCTATTTTTGAGTTCTAAAATCCTATTTTCGATACCAATTGATTATGACTATTATAAAAATGATTTTTCACAATAAAAATGATGTTTTTATCAAATTAAAACATTATGTGATGCATGACGGTAAGTCCGGGTGTTAACACTCGAGACTAGGCCGCTATTTGTTATTAAATGTGTGTTAATGATCTTTATGATGAGTAATTATTATGGATGATTATGAATGATAAACCTACTGATTAGGAAATTATTATTAGTGACTAAATCATTATTTAAATTGAATATAATGATGATCACGAAATTGGTGTGTTGTTAAGGCTATCTCGAAGACTTCTAAGATAGACCTCAAATTAGTTTAGGCCTTGCGGGTATAAATATGTATATTCGGTGGCCTTGGGTAAAAACGTACGTACGGGATCCATAAACCAAACTAGAGGAACTCGTTTGGGGATACCACCCAACCNATCATCAAAGGTTTGGCCTTAGACTAAGCTTAGTTAAGGATATTGTTGAGTATTGAATGTTGAATATTGAAAAATTGAAAATATCATGAATGAATTATATATTGTGTGCATGATATCAAATGGTTGTTTGTGAATTGAGATTCAATTTATGTGGATGTTCGACGCTTTAGATATGCTTACTCAGCTTCATCGCTGAGCGTGTAGTATGTTTTATTTGCTACACGCAGGTAGACTGAATGAATAATTGGCTTGTTCCTAGCAGCAGAAGGGGCGAGATTGTCGTGTTGGAATTTGTGATTTTAAAATAAATAATTGTGTTGTTATTAAACATGGTTTAATTTGCTTCCCCATTATTGTTAAACACTCTGCATTTTGCTACAATTATGAATTAAATAATATTTATGATGAATAAAAGTATTTGAAATGTTTTAAATTTTATGATTACCAAGTTAATACTTTAGTCTGAAAGGGGTTGCAGACCTGGACGGATTAGGGTGTTACAGTTATGATAGAAAAGTAGAGAACTGCTCACAAGAAAAAAAAGAAACTTTACGCTCTCACTTTAATGGTCAACTCTCTCCCCGGAAAAGAACTAAGCAAATATATTCTCAAGCTTATTCGTCATGCAACGAAGATCTATCTCTCTACTTTTATCGCCTATCTCGAAACTACTTTCTCCGACTCCTTCTAATACATGTGCTCCAAGATGCTCCTCGTTACTGTGATCAGGTTGAGGTGAGATAATTGGAATAGTAGTGATGATAGGAAATATAATATTATTTATTTATTTTCTTATTCTATTGTTACCATAATTACTTATTTACTCAAATTGGGATTTTCTATGTATTTCCAATATATAGAGATGAACCTTCATTAGTCAATAACACCAATTATTATCAAATTGTACTCTTTCTTCCCAAAAAGAATGTCACAGTCACTCTTTCGACCTCTCGATAAATTTTGTTTGTTTACTCATTTTGGTTGACCATTTGATAAAATAAAATATTATTGTCGCATCTTGTTTTGTAAAACTTTTTATGCACTCTTGAACGGTGTAATTTTTACTTTTTATTTCTCTACCAATTTGTAAATAAAATAATTTTAAAAGAAATGATTAGGGGTGTAAACGAATATTAATCGGATCGGATGTATCATTACCAAATCCGTATCCGTTTATTTTTGTTGGGTATCAAATTCGGATG
Organism: Cuscuta campestris; assembly: GCA_900332095.2. Lineage (NCBI taxonomy): Eukaryota > Viridiplantae > Streptophyta > Magnoliopsida > Solanales > Convolvulaceae > Cuscuta > Cuscuta campestris. The sequence continues at coordinate 1,191,992 of OOIL02001115.1, read as the reverse complement.
CGGATGTTGACGGATATTGAAAATCAAAATCGTATCCGCATCCGCATCCGTCGGATATTCGTCGGATATCGGATATATCCGTATCCGTTTCCAATTTTTAAAATCATATTAAATAATACTTTAAATTTAAATTACATTAAAGTCAAACTATTATTAAATCAATTATAATTTGTTATGGGATAATTATTTTCTTTGTTTTCATGATTTATGATATTCTAATGCAAGATTGAGTTGATCACAAAGTTGCCTTTCTTCTTCTAATGTGAATGAGGATGACGGCAGACCCTTGAAGAAGCCTTCAACTTTTCCCATTTCATCTTCTTCTTCTTGGAAGAGTTGACTGAAAAGTTTCATCTATACTTTATTTAAAAAGAGGTGAATTTTTTCCCGCCCATACACGAGACTCATATATAGAAAATGTTGACAACACAAATGGTAGTTTAATTATTTTGCCTTAATAAATTCCTTCCATTTTAAGTATGTTTTCATTTTTATTTAAATGTTACACCATTTAAGTATTTAAATTAAATTAAATAAATTAAATAGTAGTGAACCACTAGGAATTTATAGTATGGAAATAAAATACAGTAGTATTTAAATATGAAAATAAAATTAAAACTACAAATTAATAAAGTATGGGCGGGATTAGAATGATTTATTTTAAAAAAACTACGTACAAATTAATTAGTTATTTCAAAAAAATATTATAATTTACAAGCACGAACGTGTGAAAATGGTAAGTTTTCTAAAATAAATTAGAAAATAAATATGGTACGGTAAATAAATGGTAACATTTATGTACAAAAAAAATAAAAAACTACAAATTAATATTAATACTATAATTTACAAGCATGGAAACGTTTTAAAAATGATAAGTGTTCTAATTAGAAAATAAGAAAATAAATATGGTATGGTACGGTAAGCAAATGGCACCATTTAAAAATGAAAACAAAAAAATGATAAGTGTTCTAAAATAAATTAGGTAAGTGTTCTAAAATAAAAGAGAAAGTAAAAATACATCTAAAAATGATAAGTGTTCTAAAATAAATTAGAAAATAAATGTGGTTCGGTAAGTAATTAGTACCATTTAAATATGAAAAATAAAATAAAAAAATTACAAAATTAATATTAATACTATAATTTACAAACATGAAAATGTTTTAAAAAGGTAAGTGTTCTAATTAGAAAATTAGTTAATAAATACGATACGGTACATCAGCACGGTAAGCAAATGGTACCATTTTAATACAAAAATGAAATAAAGATGGAGTCTCTTAGCAGGAACTCGAGAGGGGAACTTGTTCCATTGCCACAAGGGAGAAAGATACTCACTTGCAAGTAGGTTTTCAAAAGAAAGGAAGGCATTACCACAGTGGAAAGTATCAAGTACAATGTAAGATTGGTTGCAAGAAGTTTCAATCAGAAGAGGGAGTTGGCTACAACGAGATATTCTCATCGGTGGTTAGACACACTTCGATCAGAGTGCTACTTAAATTGTTCCATACCAAGACATGGAGCTTAATCAACTTGAAGTGAAAACAACTTTCTTACATGGAGAGTTGGAAGAAGAGATATACATGAGCAACTTGTAAGGTTTCCAAATTCTTAGAAAAGAAGATCATGTGTGCAAGTTCAAGAGGTCCTTATACGGAATAAAACAAACCCCAAGGCAGTGGTACAAGAGCTTTGATAGCTTTATACTGAAATTAACTAGGAGATCAGAAGTGTGATAATGATTGTTGCATTTATCGCGAGAAGCTACATGGTGGATCATGCATTTACCTAAGATTGTATGTGGATAATATTCTGATTGCAACCCAAAGTATCAAGCACATTAGAGAATATAATTGACGAGGTCTCTCAGTATGGAATTCGAGATGAAGGATTTTGGGGGCTGCTCAAAAAATCCTAGGAATTGAAATATATAGAGATAGAAAGAAGAGAAAGCTCTTCTTGTCACAAGATGGTCACATCAAGAAGATTTTTCACAAATTTATGATGCAAACCGGCAAGCCTATAGATACTCCTATGGCGGCTAATAGCAAGCTAAAACTGTACGCCATTCAGACCAAGGAAGAGAATGGGTACATTTCCAAGATTTCATATGCTAGCGCAGTTAAAAGCCTCATGTATGTTATGGTTTGGACTCGACCAGACATAGCGGATACTTAGGCACCTTAAAGGTATGTTAGACATTGGCTTATGCAATGGGACTTATGAAGAGATCTTGGTTGCTCAGATTTAGACTATGCAAGTGATGTTGATAGTACGAGATTAGTGAAATACGTGTTCATTCTGAGAAGTTCTGTTGTGAGCTAAAGGCAATGATACATCCGGCAGTGACTTTGTCAACTACGAAAGCAGAGCTAATAGCATTAACATCACTAGCAAATGAGAGAATATGGTCTAAGAATATAGTCAATGAAAGCATAAGCAATAGTTTACTTTGATAACTTGAGTGTGATTTGGTTAGCTAAAGATCAAGTCTACTATGAGCGGACAAAGCACATCCACATCAGGTATCATTTCTTAAGAAATGAGAGTAGAATTAAGGTGAAGAAGACACTGCAAATATGTTCACGAAGCCAGTTCGAGAAAGCTCATTCAAGCATTGCTTGAATTTTCTCAATGTTATGAACTATTATGCCCATTGGGGTTGTCGAATCTGATGGGGTCTAGTGAATATCTATGATGAGAGACATTAGGTGCAAAGATCAGCTTTTTTACAAGAAGAGAAGAAATTATTTCAGACTATAGAGTTCAAGTCAAGGTAGAGATTTGTTAGCCAAAGTGACTTGCAACAACAACAACAACCCAGTTAAATCCCACAAAAGTAGGGTCTGGGGAGGGTGTGTGTACGCAGACCTTGCCCCTACTCGAAAGTAGAGTGGCTGTTTCCAAAGAGACCCCCGGCTCAACGTCGAAAGTTGCATTGCTTAACTAACTGCTACTTCATTAATTAAAGAAGCACAGACAGTTTAGAGATCCATTTTGATTTATTCCATCACATCCCAAAGCCAAAAATGGTGAAATTTTGGCTCCATCCGAGATGATGGAAAGTGTTAGCCAAAGTGACTTGAATTTAAAGTTAATGTCGGCTAGGCTAGAAAACATGTAAAAGCAACCAAAATATGTTTCCTAGTTGTATTGGGAAACATGTGATAGTGCGTCTATATTAGTAGTATAAAGATGACTTCTATGAGGTCAATATTTTGATGCACAACTACTTGAATTTGTTGTCTCTTGGGAAACAAAGGCCATTCTGTGCTAAAACTTGTGTGTCTGATATTTCTAGTATCATTGTGGAGTTGAGCGTTCATAACATTAACATATTTGGGAGTAGATTTTTTCAAATCTTCTATACATCTATGACAAACCAATATACAATTCTTTAAAATGTATGTGTGTGTGTGTGTGTATGTATGTATTATTTACAAAAAACACTGCAACTATTTGAGTATTGTTATGTACAAAAAGGCTACGAAGAATTAAAGCAAGGAAGGAAGAAGCCAAAGATTGGAAAGGGATGATGCCATGGAAAGAAACCATGTGAAGAAGGCCATAGCAGCTGATATTTGATATCTACTACAGAGCTTTGAAGGGCAAAATGTTCCCTCAGCTCTTAATAGGAGGTCAACAACGGCGGTTGTTGAGGTGGCTGCGCCTAGTGTGAGGAGCGACAATGCCTGTTTAAAATCAAAACTAATCAATGGTAATTGTCAAAAATTAATTAATGGAGGCAAGGCAGAAATTAGATACCCAATCTCCTAAAACAATCATTAAGAGTATTCCTGGCTGTCAAACCGAGCATTTTAGGCACACAGAATACCCATCAACCAGTGCCAAAGTAACACTCCAAGGAATGACCAAACCCATGGTTGTCACTAAGAAGCTGCAAATTTAAAAAAATTAAATTTAACAAGATAGTCTAAATATGAATGAACCCATAAACATGTAGAAGTTAATTGCCAACTTTAAATCATGTTCACATAAAGATCGACTTAGATAGAGCCACATATCATATAGGGTTAGTGTTTGTTCTCTTCATCTTACTTTAATACTTATTCTTATTCTTAATGTAATCAGATTAAATTAGAAGTAGTTTTAAGAATAATTACAAGATCAGATCAAATCAAAACTTAATAAAATCATATCAAATCTAAGACGAAGAGAACAAGTGTTGAGCACTTGTTACGTGCTAACAAATCAAACCTAGATATCACTTTCTTAATGGAAACAATAAAACAATAAAACTCTTAGACCTTTTTACTTAGGCCAACACCTATGCAGCTCAAGGATTAAACCTAAATGAAACTAGCTACAAGGAATAACTACAACCTAACCAGCTAGGTTGTATAATAACTCTATGTTAAAGGCCAGTAAACGGAAACCATGGACTAGAGGTTTGAGCCTACTGTTTGGTAGTAGTTCTGCCCTTAGCTAATAAGCCCTCAGGATGATAGTTTACCCATGGAGATGACGGTTACGCTACCGATTTGGTCCTAACAAGCCACATAATCTCATAAACCATAACATTCGAGCCCAATCAACATACAACTTTCAGTTTGAAAAGGGATTTAACACATTTCACGCTTCAAAATAGAGTTAGATCATATATCTACACCCAAAACCAAGGAAAAACAGATTTACTCACTCATCGTGAGTGTAAATCTCTAAAAAAACCATATTGAAATAAAAATCATCATTTCATTTGAGTGTAAACTTGAGCTTCAAACAGAGATGATGAAATCAAGTTTTCTCAAACAAATTGAGTCACAAACCTTTCGGTGCACATACAGATCTACGATGCAGGGATGTGTAAACTCAAATCATTGAAACAGATTTAACAATCATGCATTAAAACTCAAAAAACAGTGACAAACAAATGACCGTACTCAAATATGAAGAGGGCATACTTCTATCGAGGTCTGGAGAAAGCCTCGATGGTGGTGAGATGGAGATCGAATGATAGCACTCGTCAAGCTCTCTCTGAAACTCACCTTAACACGCTCTCACTCGCCGGAGATCGTCGGCAATGACGCAGAAGGTCACCGGCGAAACCCTCGTGATACGGAAGGATAAATTAAAAATTAATATTATTTAGGGTATATTTGGTGAAGAAATCGGAAATGCGTTTTCCATATCTCTGATATGGAGTTTCTGAAATTAATGTTTGGTGAGTAACAAAAGGGTTTCAACTTTGATATCGAGAGAGATTGGAATTCTGGGTAAAAGCCGCTTTTTGATATCCCCGTCTAAGTGCCGATTTCAATTTCAAAGTGGAAGATTCACTTACATCCCTCTTCCAAGTCAATATTTTGACCCAATAGGTACAAGGGCTTGCAGAGGCCTCCAATCTCCACTGACGGTGTTGGAATTTCGGTCTCCGGAGGCGAAGGTGGAGGAGGAGGAGGCAACGACTCTCTCTTCACCCGCGACAAAGAAAGAGGCGCACGGCGTTTCTGTCTCCGTCGACGGTGAAAGAGGCGGCGGCGATTCTGTCTCCATCAATGGCGAAGGAGGAGGTAATGGCGGTTCTATCTCAGGTGACGACTGACAACCAGGTGACATCTCTATCTCTACCTGCGGTGAAGGAGGGTGTGGCGGTGTCTCTGTGTCCATCAACGATAAGGAAGGAGGTAGTGTTCTTGTTCCATCTGCGGTGAAGGAGGAAGCAACAGCTTTTTTTCATTACCAGCACCGGTTGTGACATTTTATGCGGTAGGGGAGGAGTGTATTCTGGTCGTAATGGTGGATAAAAGATATGAGTACCTTTTTATTTTTTATTTTGACTTCTTAATTGATTCGATCTATTTCTCTTTTCTCCAAATAATTTTCTTCTCGATTTCAAAATCCATATCATATCTTTATACGGATTATTTCAAAACTCATATCTTATCATATCTTCAAAACTCACCAAACAGACCCTTAGTTAATTTTACTCCCTCTGTCCCCAATTTGATTACAAATTGCGGGTTACGGAGTAAAGTTTCCTACTTTTTGAAACCATTTTATTTACAAATTGATATATCAATAAGATATAAAAATTACATATTAAAAAACTACATCAAAAGTTCTACAAAACAAGAGGTGACAAGAATATTTTATTTTATCAAATACTTGATGAAATCGCGTAAACAAACAAAAGTTATCGAGAGAAGAGAGAAAAAAAGATTGTAATTTATTTAGGGACGGAGGGAGTATATTTTAATAGTTTAATTAGATAGTTTAATTATTATTATTATTATTATTATATATTTACTTTTTATTTTTGGGTGAATTATAAAGCTCCTTTAAGGATTTTTTTTTTGTTCTTTATCGTGATACTTTTATTGAACCGACATGACTAGATTCTAATATTTTAGCTATAAATACCCATGTATCTAGTTATTGAGATATTACTGAAAAATTAAGAAATTACTTCTCTTAAACCCTAGTCCTCTCCTCATCTCAAATCTGGTTCTTCTTCCTCACCTTCTCAATTTTCTCTCTTTTATCTCCCAAATTCTTTCCTTCCCCTAATTTCTCAATCTCCCTTCCCTATTTGATAAGTTATTGTATCAACTGGGCGTTTCATCGTTGAACTCCAAAAAAAACACAATCACAGCAAAGAACATATCTATTGCTGCTTCACCAGTTGTCGTGGTGTTCATACGATCTGTTGCTTTTCACCGTGAAAAAATACCGCCGCCAAGTAACTCAAATTCGTAGTGATTGCTTTTTTTTCACCGCCGTCAAAGAGGGATTTCCACCAAGAAAACAGGGGAAAACAGACCAATAGCAAAAGAAGAAGAAGTCGTGCGGCAATTCTAGGATTACTGACAACATGCTCCACGATAATTTGCCTTGTTGGTAAGCTTAAATTTGGCCACTCATCTTGTCAATTGTTTCTCTAGGATTTTTTTTATAATTAAGTACTTTATCCACAACCACACCACTACTGTCTGCAACTCACCAACGAACTAGACACAATTGGATGAACTGGCTTCCGCCTTCATCGTATACGGAGAACTCCACAGTGGTTTCTGATTGCGCAAAAAGTAACCCCAGAATTAGAGTGGAGGTGCCCATGTTTAATGGCTCAGATCCACTCGGTTGGATTTCTACAGTCCAAAAGTACTTTGACTCCTTCCACACTTTCGAACCCGCTCGTTTACAATTAGTAGGCCTATTGATCGAAACCCTCGCATCGGATTGGTTACGTTCTTATCGGAGTAATAATTATGAAGCTATATGGATGGAATTTTTTATTACGGTAGAACAATGCTTGAATCTGGATCCCAGCAACGTCTCTCCCGCGACCCATGCCGTGGTAATACTTGCAATCCAAAATCTAACATTAGAGGTTCGGAACACGTTAATCTATATCAAAAGATTGATCAAACTTGCTCGATTTTGGAAGGTCACCCGATCCCTTGGTCGCATCCCTCAAAACTATTAGGGTCTGACCCTCATGTTCCTTGTTCGTCCTCCTCCCATGCCTTAGATGATGATCTCACTCCTAATCTAGATTTTCCAAGGTGGTTCTATAGCATTACAAGCATTGGTCACAATTGTAACGCCCTGGTGGGGTGTTACAACAATGCTTTGATTTCAAACATTGAACATCCAAAACCAAAGCGGTGAGATAAATGAAGAAGTCAAATCAGTTGCGATGAAGGAGGAAATTATTGTTGCACCTATAAGTGTTCCTGACGATGTTTCTATTATTGTTTCTGATGATTGTGATAAGGAATTCAAGGGAGACATCAGCATGACACACCCATTTCAGTTGCCCAACGATGCTTCTCCCCTAAGGGCCCTTCCATTGACTGTGTGTTTGTTAATGCTACTGTTAACACCCTGCTGCATCACATTGCTTGGGATAGTTTTTAAATTGCCAAAATATGGAGCTTGGGTAGAAGGCGGACATTTTCTTTTGATTGGTGTTGTGTCTCATGTTTTGAAGCTTGAATGGGGTCCCCCATCAGACACGACATGCCCAGAGTCATTGCACACCTTTTCTTTTGCACACTGTCTCTTTTTATACTTACACCTTGAGGACAAAGTGTGTCTCTATCAGGGTGGCAATGATAGATAAGGATAAATTAATAATTTATTTTATTTAGTTAATTATATATTTTAATAGTTTAATTAGAAAATTTATTATTTTATTTATATTTACTTTTTACTGTTAAGTGAATTATAATACTCCTTCAAGGATTTCTTTTTGGTTCTTTACTTTGATGCTTTTATTGAACCAAGAGGACTAGAATTATATTATGATTAGGGGTTTATCATTATTTGGGTTATTTTAATATTTTAGCTATAAATACCCATGTATCTGGTTATTGAGATATCAATGAAGAATTAAAAAATTACTTCTCTTAAACGCTAGTTCTCTCATCATCTCAAATCTTGTTCTTCTGCCTCACCTTCTCGATTTTCTCTCTTCTTCTCCCAAATTGTTCATCTCCTTCCCCCAATTTCATAATCTCCCTTCCCTATTTGATACGTTATTGTATCACCTAGCTTCTCTCTCTTTCTCTCTCTAGGTGTTCTGTGTGTTGAATCTCCGAAGGAATGAGACGAAAGGAGGCTGGATCTCGGTTATACGAAAATGAGACATGCCTGAGTGTAATTTTTGGGCTTTTGGGCCCCGTCTGAAAAATTAGGTCCAAATCTCAATCCAAATGATCCATTGTCCATCCAACTCATCCAGAATTCTACCCTATTGTAATTTTAATCTTTTAAAAGCTCAAAAACATTCATTTAATTAAGTGTAGAAAAATATTTAAAGTCTACAAACTGAGATTTGTCAATTTTCTTTATAAACAAGTATTTTATGTGTAAAAAATATTTAAAATCAGCTCTTTACACTGTAATAAAATCCAACCTTTTGAGTTTTAACAATAAGCTTTTAATTGTCAAATTTAAATCTTGTTTGTTAATATATGCTTTCACATGATGGATTTAGGTTCTCTGATATATCTCTTCGATATTAAGGTGACTCGTAGCTCGTTTGGGATTTTCTTGTGTAATTAAAAATACATTGTTGATATTCTTTATGAGATAGGTTTACTTGATTACGTTCATGACCTTTGGGTGTTCTTATAGAACATAATTAAAGTTTGACTCTATCTCAATGTCCATTTCTCACTAGGAGTATCGACATCTGGTACGACTTGTTAATTTATTCGCCATGCATCTTGAGCTCTTTTGTGTGGTCCGTTCTTGAAGAAACTATGTGATGATCATTGTATAATTGCTTTAGGCATGGATGGTAAGGTATGTAATATTATTGTCGTGTCCTCCTTCTTTCCTTAGAAAACAATTTGCAATAGACTAGTTGTTGTGTGGTTCAAGCATGTCATCTTGTTCTTTGACTAAAAAATCATTCACTGAATGGTTTGTGCCGCTTAGGGGTTTTCTTATATCCCAGAGGATGAGAAAACATACGACTGTAACATGGTCATCAGCATAGGCCGCATACAAACACTTAGAGGCCTTCACGTAGATGAAGGGACTTCTTTGATCATTAGGCATATTTAATAACTCTACTATATATGACTATTGATTATGATAATACCGATGCATTGCATATTGTTACTAATCTTATTTTACTTGGAGATCGGTTGTCATTTTTTATGTGATAAAGATAAAAATTAATCGAGGCATCATTTTACACAGTACCTGTCACAATAGCATCTCAGCTTGTAGCGAACCATTCTATTCTAGGATAATACAAAAAATCTCGTATGGAATTTCATATTCTGATGATGGACTTTTGCTGTTACATGCCCTAATTTGAGAGAAGATTCTTATGGAAATAGTAAGAAAATAGTATTTAGAGTATATTACTCCGTATGATATTATGTGTTATTCATTCGGTAGTCATAGTATATAATTATGTTTTCTTATACACTTTGTTTTCATATGGAGCTCTCGGCCTTGTCGGTTCCCATGCTATATTTTGTGATCCATATAATTTATCACTGGTCTACCCAGTATAAACCACCCAATTTCATTTTTCTTAAATCCTGTGTCAAGTCAATCGCAAAACTTTTTTACGTGACAGATTAACTATTTGATAAAATAAAATAATAATGTCACATCTTGTCTCCTAAAACTTTGATTTAATTTTTGAGATAAATTTATTTTTTTATTTATACTTAATTTCCAACTTTGATAAAATTACTTATTTAGTACTCGTATATTGTACTCCCTCCGTCCCGCTATATTTGTCCACTTTTGACTTTTAGAACTGTTCATCTAAGCACTTTGACTCATCAAATTCTCTCATTGTGTAAGCCTAAATATAATCATGTGTGATCTTGTTTGATTTGTCTTAACATATAGATTATTAATATATAATTTCTATAATTTTTTAATATACAAGTTACAAGATAAAATGGATTAAAGAAGTGTATTCGATGGTGTGTAAAAATGAAAGTGGACAAATACTCTGGGACGGAGGAAGTAGTTACTTTATAGCTAATTATTATCAGTTGGGCGTATCATTAGTTGGGCCATAAGATTACAACATTATATATATTATGACTCATGATCAATGGAAGGCTAGAGAAGTTATTTTCCAAGAGTTTTGAAAATCCTAAGTTTGTAGTTCTCGACGCAACCGACCATCGTTTGCCTCTCCATCCAGCAACTGATGTTAGCCATCTTATCTGGTAGTTAGCCGTCGCCCGTTTGTCGTCAAGTAACAGGTGGTTCTTTATCCGGCAAGTTCATCCAACCATCAGTGTTTCTTTCTGTCCAACAAACCCGTCCAGGCGCTTGTCGCTTTGTTGTGCAAAGCTCGTCCATGCTGCAATCCAAATTGGAGCTAATTGTAGCCATCCAAATTCAGATAATACCAGCCAATTCAGTTTGTCAATTACTCCCTCTGTCCTACAACCATCTTCCCGTTTGTGTTTACGAGATTTGACCAACTTTATTTTCACTTCAATTTATTTGATTGTAGGTGTAACATTAAAACATAAAATTTATATATTTAAAAATTACATTAAAAGCTCTACAAAATAATAGGTGACAAGACTATATTATTTTATCAAATAACTAACGAAAATAGGTAAAGAAAGTGATTTAATTTTGATCGCGTAAATAGTAACTGGGAAGATATATAGTTTTAGGACGGAGAGAGTTATTTCTTCCATTGAGTTTTTTTGCTTGGATTAAAGTGCAATCAAAGTATGTCTTCTGCATATTTGATTCTCTGGTTGATTGACAGTGGTGCATCTCATCAGATGACCAGGGTTGCATCTGATCTGTTTGATTTTAAGACTATGCTTCATGTAGTATTGGTTTGCCTGATGGGTCTCATGTTCAGACACACCAACAAGGAATTGTGTGGCTTTCATGTCATTTGGTTTTCACTTGTGTATTGTTTGTGCCTAATCTACAATGTCACTTAATATGAGTTGGTTATCTTATCCGTGATAATGTTTTTCATATCCTTTTTAATGATCATTGTTTTGTAATACAGGACCTATGTAGAAGAAAGAGATCGAACGGGGAAAATTTTGAAATGGAGTGTACGTCTTCAGCCATACTCCAACTCAAGCTCCTGCCTCTAACAATGATCCAGTTCTATTCATTAATGTCTTGGTCATCCGTCTCCACATATATCCTTCCCTCTTAGTTCAAATAATAGCAGTGTGAAGCATTTTATTTAAACCATTGTGATTTATGGGGGTTGTATTCTAATGAAGTTTTTTTATTTAAACCATTGTGATTTATAAGGGTTGTATTCTACATGTGTTTCATCTACTTCTCACTATTTTATAACCATTGTTGATAGCTTTTTGGGTGTACCTTATTAAAGATAAAAGTGAGGTTACATCTTCTCTTAAATGCTTCCATGTCATGATTTATACTCAGTACTCAAAAACATTAAGATTGTTTGTTCTAACAGTGGTACTGAGTTCCTCAATAATCCTCTTCATCAGTTTTATAATAAAATGGGTGTATGTATTCAGACTTCTTGTGTAGGTACCTCACAATAAAATAGAGGAGTTGAATGAAAACGTCGTTACATCCTAAATGTGGCTCGTTCCCTTATGTTTCAAGTCTTCTCCTGATTAAATTTTGGGGTGAATGCATCAAAACAACTATTTATCTTATCGATCGCACATTAACCAAAATATTGGGAGGTAAGTCCCTCTTGAAATCCTCTCCTCTTAACCATCTTCTTTGGTTGTTTGTGCTTTGTCAGTCGTGTTACAAAACCCCCCCAAACAAATTTGCCCCACGTAGTGTCCGTTGCATGTTTGTTGAGTATTCTTATAGTACAAAGAGATGGCGAGTATATGATCTTAAAACTCACTTTTCTTTCATACCATAGATATTTCATTTCATGAGTCTCAGTTTCTGTTTGTCGTGTCCCAAAACAAACAATGACCGCCTCCCCTATGTACCCCATTGCCGATGGACTTTCCGGTCATAGTGACGTCAAAGCCACCGACTTCCATCACAGTCCCCACAAATAACGAAAACACGTCCTACGTTGAACCACCGTCACAACCTCGTCCCGCGCCTTTAGCCACTATTCCCCTAAACCAATCTTACCTGTTAAGCTATTCCCCTACGGCTGCAGGGGAATCCCCTCAAACAATCACTACAGTCCCTACCTATTCTCGTACCCATCATCCCCTATCTTATCTTGATGATTATATATATACGTCATTCTGCGTAGACTATCCCTCTGATTTCACCTTCTCCTATCCCATCTTCCTGTTCAAGTATGCGATTCCCTATTATTAACATTGTTCATTATGAAAGATTGCACAATAGGTATAAGGGATTTTCTAGAAACTATAAGTGTTAGCAGTGTGCCTAAAAATTTAAAAGAAGCCATTCAATTTGCCTCTTGGCGTCAGGCCATATGGCTCAAGAGATCTTGGATCTAGAGAGAAATCATATGTGGGATATAACAGACGTTCCTCCACATCGGAAAGTGTTAGGCTGTTAGGCTGTTAGTGGGTCTGATGGTACCAAAGAACATGGTAAGACCAGGTTGTAGACTTTGGCAATCACAAAAAATTGGGTATTGTGTATACCAATACTTTTGCTCAAGTGGCAACATTAGATACTCTTCGTGTTCTTTTATTTCTCCATGGTGATTTGCAGGAGGGAGTATATGTGAAGTTGCCTCTATGCATCATATCCTTTAAGAAATACCTTGATGATTATTTTCACTTAAAGTATCTTGGTCTAATTTCTTATTTTTTTGGGATCAGATGTGCGCATCGGCGCATCCAAAAAGGGCATAGTTCTAAATCAGAAGAAATATGCTCTTGATATTATACATGAGGCTGGTTTGTCTGGTTGAGCCTTTTGACACTCCTATTCAACCAGGCCATGGTCTCACCACCTCCACTAGTGTTGAGATTCGAGATCCTAAGAAGTACCGTAGACTCATGGATCGTTTGTTATAACTGACCATCACTCGTCTAGATATTTGTTACTTTGTTCATGTATTATCTTAATTCATGGAGTGATGGAGGTGCCATGATTAGATCAACTTAATGCATCTCTTAAGGATCACCCCGGTCAAGGCATTCTCTTACGCAGCGAGAGCAATCTTGCTCTTACAGCTTATTCTGATTCTGATTGGGCAAGCTATCCACTTACTCGTCGTTCAGTGATAGGTTTTATTTTTTAATTTTTTTTGTTAGGAGGTTCTCCTATCACTTGGTGAACCAAGAAGCAGACAACAATGCCTCGTTTTTGTTTTTTTTGCTGAGACTGAATATTGGACCATTGCATTCTTCATGCACCTATTCGAGGGGGAATATTGGAAATATTGTAATTGAGTTTTGGAGATATGAAAATATATGGGTTATGAAATCTGGGAGAAATGATATGGGTTTTAAAATCTGAAACGAAGTTGTTTGGAGAGATACAGAATCATGATTTATTTAGTGATAAATGGGGGTGACCGGCAATGAGGGTGGTTGGTGGTAACAATATAATGATAGCCGGTGACGGTAAATGATCAATGGTTGAGAGAAATATAAATCCCCATATTGATATCTCTCAAATTCGGAAGATATCCAATTCGGTATCTTTTTTGGCATCACCAAACACCCAAAAAGAATTTTAATATCTACGGTTATTAAAACTCATATCTTGTTTGCTCACCAAACACTTATTGCAGTTATTGTGTAGCTAATTGTTATGAGTTGGGCCGTAGGATCACAACACTTGTATATATTGTGACTCTTGATCAATGGAAAGCTAAACAAGTTGTTACTATTTATTAGATGGTAAATATAATGATTACCCCAAAAATTTTATTTGGGCATTAAAGAGACAATAAGAAAATAGGGAGTAAGCTAGGATTATATATGGTTTACCAGAAGGCAGTATAGCTGTAGAACTCAACGCCCAAAGACATCAAGAGAAGAGATGCGGAGGAGAAAGCAGCCTGCCCCAATCTCAGACCAAAGCTCGCGCTCGTTCCCACTGGTCCTCCCACTACTTCTTCTTCGTTCCTTGCCATCTTCCAAACCTACCTACCCAACTTAATTATTTATTGACCACTCCACCGGCGGCGCGGCCGTGTATATATGATTATCGGGTATCAATCTCAAGCTAATGTTTTATATATCATGGTGATATATGGTGGATGACCGCGGCGGCGCCGCCCCATCGGAACAAGAAAACCAACAGCCGCCGGTTGAGGGTCAAAAGAAACTGCTTTTGATGTGCATGGAATAGTTTCGCCGATCGGGTGGGTATTTTTGGGTTGTCATGAGAGAGAGAGAGAGAGAGAGTTGAAGGGTTATACAGCGTTTAGAAAACGGCCCAAACGAATCGCTACTCTGACACGTGGTTTGCCAACAGCCCTTCTTTCCATCTTTTGATGGACAGCTGTCACTTGTTCTCTACGAATGACCTCATTTTTGTACACCCTACCGACAAAAACTTCTCTAAACAAAATCATTTTAAAAGAAGAGTAAGTTTATATGGTCCACCGTACGTGCATATTATTTTTGTTGATCTTCTTTCATTAAAAATATTTTTTTAATTTTTTTATTTAAAAACATAAATGCTTATTTAAATAGTTAGAAAATACTTATTTTGATCATATGTAGGTGCATGGTGCACCTTAAGTCTATCATAGAAGTTGTCTTTAAAAAATGATCTTTTACACGCTAGTTGAAAGATGATACTCTTTCGGTCTCTGAAAAACTTCCTGTTTTAATTTTTTCGTCAAACAATAACACTTTTTTATTATAAATTGTAAAAGAAATATATTTGATATTCTAAGACAGAGAATACTTTTTTAAGAGACGAAAGGACTACATCAAAAGATCTATGCATAACCAAAAGAGGCAACAATATAAGTGGTCCTCAATCTCAAATGTAAGATGTAAAGTTGATGGACTTTCCTAATTTCGACCAATGACCCAAACTTGAATTATTAGTGCATATACCACCCAATAAAAACAACAAAATCTTATCAAATGACATCATTGCGCCCTATCAAGTTCAATGGGTTCACTTTCCAACTTTGGATTAAACTTTTTACTCTAGTGAGGTAGAGGTGCAAATCCGCCGCCGCTTAGATCTACCACTTCCTGGTCAGCAATGATTCTAACAACGAGATTAAAATCCACTAACGCCAACCCCACGGCAAAAGGCTTAATGAGACCGACATTGTTCTAGCAAATATCCTAATCTAAGACGAGTTATGAATCTTGTGGTCAGCATTGACCAGTAGCGTGGACATGGGTAGAGGGTGTTTCGAAGGAGAGGATTTGGGGTTCCACGATCGCTAGCTGGCTATGGAGTGGTGGCAGGAGTGGTGGTTCTTTGGAAAAGATGGTGTAAAAGAGAGCACACAAATAACTCCCATTAGTCAAACACTCTTATGTCTTTCTTCCCACTCACTTTGGAGCTGCCACATAACCTTTTACGGTCCGTATCCGTGGCCACTAGATTCCAATGGCTACGGAAGCCAATGTCCCCTACAAACACCTACAGTACTCCGTTCGTAAAATTAGTGATTCCTAACCCGCCTAAGTAGAAACTAGGCAGGGGGTTTGTCGGGGGTTTGTCAGGGGTTAGGAGTAGGAATCATCAATTTTATGAAAGGAGCACCATAGAAGGGCAGTGACTTCAGTGGCCACTAAAACCCAGTGGAACCTAGCCAAACTTTTTATTAGGACGGAGGAAATATCATTTACTCTAAATTTTCATTAACCGTATTATAAAAATCCTACGTTCACCAAACACCTTTGGACTTGATAATCAGGTCTGCCTTGATTAACAAACCACGCACTAGGATCAGGGTAAATGTAAATGGGCGGGATTATCTAAAGCATATTCACTCTTAAACAAATAGTACTAACATGAAAAAACTTTCACAAGTCTACCATCCTCCCGTTAATCCATCTCAACGTGCTGTCTTTTATAATCCACATGAACATGGAATTCAGAACACACAGAAAATGAATAAAGAGAACTTTGGTCTATGAATTTTAAAATTTAGGCCTCTTATCATGTGAAGATTCTCCCAACCCGAAATGCAGGCTAACTGCAAGAGAAGAAAATACACACTGAGAATATAATTAACAGAACAGAGCAGTCGTTGACAGAACAGAACATACAGACCAAAATAAAAGAAATTGAAAGAGATTCAGGCAACCAAAAGTAACATTTTGGGGATGAGAGAGCCACTCCATCGGAAAAAAAGTACTCAAAAGTTTGATTAAGCATTGGAATTCAAGGGAAAACCCAAGTAACAAGAGGAAATCTCCTAGATATCGCCACAAATTTGAAGCTAGGTAATAATAACATATTGAACGCAAGACAGCAAGCATGAACAAAGTTCCTGTAAACATGACCATGTTTATGGCGAATGTCTCGCCTAGGCAAGTAAAAACAGAGTGTGACTTACAAACAAATACAACAAATCCTACAACAGTCAATATTTATTTTGCTTTTTATTGTCAACACTGACAAATAACTTGGTTTTGAATTAGTATATATGTACACATCATGTACTAAGTGTCCACACAACCTCTTACTCTCTTAGTGACTTTTCATTGGCCAGAGAAGCTCTTCTTTTACTTATTCTCTTTGATGTTTTTCTGATAATTCTTGAAGCCATTCTTTTCTTTATCAAAGCATTTTATGTAGCTAAGCGTTTATATATATATATATATATATATATATATATATATATATATATATATACACACACACACACACACACACATACACACACACACTCTAAATTAAATAGCACTCCCTGTGAAATAATCAATTGCAACAAAATGAAAACGAGTGTATTGTGTCTATGTAGCAAGAGCTACCCTCTCAAGTAATAACTTAAAGTTTATTCTGGATAAAAGCTTAAGAACCAAAGAAAAATTCACATAATCTGAACAATGGTCCAATGAAG
The DNA here is from genome assembly GCA_900332095.2 of Cuscuta campestris. Lineage (NCBI taxonomy): Eukaryota > Viridiplantae > Streptophyta > Magnoliopsida > Solanales > Convolvulaceae > Cuscuta > Cuscuta campestris. The sequence goes on along the minus strand of OOIL02001115.1, from coordinate 1,174,582 downwards.
TTCAACACAATTCTATAAAGCAAGCAGATGAAATATTGGTTCCGGTAGGATGTTGGGATATCCAATCACCCTGCTCAGGCAGAATGACAGATCAAATCATGCTCATAGTTTACGAATTTCTCACATAATTGCATTGGAATCTTTGCAAACAAGCATAATACAAACTCAACAACAGGAATCTCAATTATGGACATGCCAAAAAGCATTATATAAACAGAAAGACACATAATAAAATCACCAAATTAAGAACACATAGAAAAAAGGAGCATAGTACCACTGAATCCAAAATCACAGAATACAAACAGGCAATAAACATCAGAATCAAGACATACTCCGAAGTGGTTTGGAGAAGGAATAGTTGTCGGAGGAGGGCCTACAGTTCGAGCTTGAGCTCCTCCTTTTGATCGGAGAGGAAGTGCAGGATGTAGGGTGCGACCCGAATCACGACGACCCATGCCCCGAACATAGCCACGTGGTTCTTCAGCTGCTTCAAAGCTGCAGCTTTGTCTGGTTTCCTCATGAACATTCCAGGGAACATGGTTTCAGCTTTTCTTCTTCTTCTTCCTCGTTCGATTGAATTGAGTTTGCTGAATCAAATTCAGAGACGGAGAGATTTGAAGACAACCCTAAAAAGAGAAAACCTTTGCCTGAGTATTCATTTATACAACGATCAGAATTTTATTATTGGCCCAATACGAAGTACACGTCTCCACGATCTACCCCATCAGCCCACTGAGCCCATTAATAACTTAAGTCATATTCGAATGACTCTGATCTCATTAGAATTGATTTTAATTTATTCTGATCTAAATGTAATTATATTTAAAATTATTTTTTTATTCGACCGATTCTTATTTGGTCTGATTTGATCTTAATAAGAGTAAGTAATAAGTAAAAATATAAGTTGAGGAGAACATGGTCTTAGCCTCCCAAATACGTCTAGTACGGAATGTACGACATGGCACTGTGTTCTATGTATACGGAGTATGTTCTACGGAGTAAAGTGCCAAGTTGCCAACTTGATACACGGTGTCACATTGTCACAATACATTAGTTCTATTTTGAGATAAAAACATGGTACTCGTGTTTTGAGGATATGCATTATATTTTTCTCTTATTTTGGATGGTTTCTAAAATTATTTCTCATTTAAGTTTTCTTAAAATAAATATTTTTAAATTTTGACCCATTATACAAATTTGTTGTTTTAAAATATCATGTTTTTATAGTAATCTACATTTTCATCTAACATTACTTTTCTAATTTCACTATTTACCGATCAATTTTATTTTTTTTCTTACTTATTTTTGATAATCATTTGTTAAAATGAATTGTTCTAGATAATAGTAGAATGACATCAAAATAACATCATAGGAGTGTCATTGTTTTCATTGCCTAAATAGCGTTTGGCAATAAGAACGGTGGTATTGTGATAACAACGCAACAATGGGAACGGTGGTAATGTGATGATCGACGATAATGTTGTGGTGGACCACCGGTACAATGGTCAATGTCGACAACGCTCTTACGGTGCTCAGGTGATCGTGTGCAATGTGAGAGTGTCAGTGTGAACATTACAAAAGGAGTGTCACTTCTATTGTAGTAGTTTTAATGTTTTTTGTTCCTATTTAAAGAGTTCTCTCTTTATTAAGTTCACAAACAAAATGATCACAAAATTCACAAACATATCATTTATGATTTAAATTATTATTTTAAAATTATTCCAAACTATTTTATTTTTTATTGAAGTTCACAAATAGTAGATTTGTGAGATTTGTGACTATTTTGTTTGTGAACCAAGCATTTCTCTTGTTAAAATAACATAATCATGTGACAACTTACCTTATAGAGAATGTGATATAGGTTATTGAACTCTCTCATTAGTGTGCTCTACGCTGGCACACGTACGACATGCAACTTTCCGTGGTCTTGCTCCCTTATACTACCATGTTCATTGCCGTGACATACCCGCTCATAGTAGTCGGGTGTGAAGCCATGATGAAGAATATGCAGTTTGATGTCATTAACATCCTTAGAGCAACTTTAGCCTTCTCTCTCTCTCTCTCTCTCTCTCTCTCTCTCTCTCTCTCTCTCTCTCTCTCTCTCTCTCTCTC
>OOIL02001115.1:1131646-1168811 GCA_900332095.2 Cuscuta campestris | reverse complement strand
AACCTAATCACAGCACCATCATTTTCTATTTTTCAACAAACCATACCTACAATAAAGACGGCTAACAAATGACAATTTGATTAAACCACAAACAACACTAATTTAACTATAGATATGAACATATTATACACTAAATTTCACAAAATTCAACTAAAGTTTACCTAAATTCACAATAAATGTCAAATTTACTAACACAATTTTAATTAAAATTTTAACCAAAAAGTAATGCAATTTTTACCCAATTTCATGTCAATTTCATCTCATATACACACAATTTAAGTAAATTTCACCAAAATGCACTCAATTTCACACAAAGAAATTCAATTTCACCAAAAATTAAATTAAACACATAAGGCAAAGATGCAGAGGATGTCCGGCGGGGAAGAGAAACGGCTGGCGTGTAGCGGCGTCAACGACGGGTGGCGACGGTTGGTGGGCGGGTGGCGAAGGCTGGTGGAGCGGCTGGAGATGACAGTGCGGCTGGGGAAGACGGCGTGGCTGGGCGGGACGGCGTGGCAGGAGGGCTGGCGAGAACGTTCGTCGGCGGCGAGGAAGGGCGTTGAAGGCTGGCGGAGGAGTGGCGTTCGCAGGACGGCTGACCGGGAGAGAGACGGGATAGGGTTGAAGTGAAAGATGAATGGCTGGGAAAATTTCAATATCGATTATCACTTCAGTAGCTGCGATGGATCGGCGACGGATATATACCTCCGTCGCAGATTATCAGGTCAAAAATTGACCAACTTAAATTTGCGACAGCCACAAATAATTCGTCGCTAATTTGCGACGGAAAAATAGGGTCCGTCGCAGATTATGTTTTTTTTCAAGGATTTCAACTCCGTCGCTGATTCGTTGCAGATCTGCTACGGAAATTAGTCTGTAGCAGATTTCCGTTGCAGACGAGACAAATTCTTGTAGTGTAAATATAGTCATGTGTGATCTTGTTTGATTTGTCTTAACATATAGATTATTAATATATAATTTCTATAATTTTTTAATATACAAATTACAAGATAAAATGGATTAAAGAAGTGTATTGAATGATATGCAAAAATGAAAGTGGACAAATACTCTGGGACGGAGGTAGTATTTATTAGTCATCATTCAACTAAATGTCCAGCATCACTTGGACTTTATTCTTCTCACTAGTCATTATTAAGTCCTATTTAGGAAATAAAAAAGTTTAAGTCCTACATTGGAAAATGATTTATGTTTTAGTCTTATTCAGTGCAAATTTCACTATTAATAATTAATTACCTTCCTTAATCCTTTATTTTTTATTGTATTGTTACTAGAATTCTTCTCTCACTTGGATTGAATATAATTCTCTACTCTTGTGTTTCTTATATGAGGAATGCTAGGAGTACACCATTTGGGTACCCCATTTGTATATCATCAATCTTAACCCTCCAGTTCTTTTTACATTTTTAAATTCTTTTTCCTCTCTTGCTTTTGTGTGGTGGAGATGGAGGGTGGTACAAATGGGGTACCCCAAATGGTGTACCCCTAGCTTTTTTTCTTCTTATATATAGGAATGTACGGAGTATCATTTATTTGACCAAATATTATCAAATCACTCTATTCTTAAAAGCAGGGGAATTATTTTCCCGCCCAATGCACTCATCTCCTGCACCGTCGATATCAAAGAACAAACAAGATCTACGACTATGATTCGTTGTGTAATATTACCTATTTAGAATGACAAATTAAAGGAAATTTTGCATGCATAATCACTCTATTCTAATAAAAAAGGAAGGGAGTAATTTGTTTCCTAACCAATTTCGTCTAATTACTTGATTGTGATAAAAAAAGAAGGAACGGTGCAGGAGATTTTTTATCTTTTGTTTCCTTTTTAAATAGGTAATTATTTACGCCTAATTATTACTACTACTATTATTATTATTACTTGGAATAATTTACGCCTGTTTATTTATGCCTAATTAAATAGGTAATTATTTACTTAATCACTCTATTCTTAAAAGGAAATACTTTTAAGAATAATAGAATGATAAATTAAAAGAAATTTCGAATGCATAATTACTTAATTCTGATAAAAAAGGAAAGGAATACTTTTGCAAACAAGATCTACGTTGTTTCCTTTTTAGAATAATTCCGCATGCATAATTACTAAATTACTCTATTCTTATTTAGAATGATAAATTAAAGGAAATTTCGCATGCCTAATATATTTCTAAAAAGAAAACAAAATATAAAAAATATTATTTATATAAACTTCTTTTCTAATACCGAACTTTTTTATAAAATTGGAATTGATCTTATAAAAAAATGATTACCATTCAACTAAAAGTAATATTTGTCCATAAAAGGTAATAATCACGTTAAGGTGTAAATTTTTTAATCAATGCATTAAATTTACAGTTTCGTAATTTATGTAATTTCCAATTAAGAAACAAACTATTTTAATCATACAAACTATTTGTTTCCTTTTCCAATTTAGAAACAAACCATTTAATCATACAAACCATTTTAATCATACAAACCATTTGTTTCCTTTTCGGAAAGAAATCAAATCTAGAAGAAATGTCAAAGTAATACATAGAAATGGTGGTACATATAGTAAGTGTTGGATAAATAAATGATAATTAAATCATAAATCACCGTGTAATGAGAATAGATCATGTTATCGTGTAACAAGAATAATAATATTAATATATCGTGTAGTAATATTGCCGTATTTAATCATTATTAATTTATTACCATGTAAGAAGAATGATAATAATATACTATGTAATAAAATTACCGTAATTAGTCATTATTATCGTCTAATAATTCTAATCTGAGAAGCTTTCAATTTAAAAATGTTTCCATTTAGAGAACATGGCCAAACTTAATATTACCATATTTAATCATTATTAATTTATTACGGTGTGGTTATGTTAAGAAAATAAGCTTTCAATTTAATTATGTTTCCATTTAGAGATTCGGTGCCAAATATTTTATAAAGAAATTTAAATATATAAGTTTATGCATTTAAGGAAGGCACACTTAAAAAAATAAAAATAAAAAATAATAAAAGAAATTAAATATAAAAAAATGTCAAAGTAATAAATAGAAATGGTGGCACATATGTTAAGTGTTGAATATAGAAATAATAATTAAATCATAAATTACTTTGTAGCAAAAATAAATCATGTATTACCGTGTAGAAAAAATAATAATACTAATATACCGTGCAATAATATTAATGTATTTAATCATTATTAATTTATTATCGTGAAAGAATAATAATAATAATAATAATAATAATAATATACCGTGTAATAATATTATCGTACTTAATTATTATTATCGTGTAATAATTCTAACCAAGTAAGCTTTCAATTTAATAATGTTTTCTTTTAGAGATCCAGACTCAAACGTTTTATGGAGACATCTTTTTAAGAGGTGTGCCTTTAATACATGGAAACGTATTGAATAATATATATCTTTATATGTTGAACAATCAACCACTAATTAATAACTTACCTGGAAAAAATTAGATGCATGGAAATAGAAGAATACTTTAATTTTTTCATACTTTAAATACAGTCATTCTCAATCACTAAAGAAGTCTTTAAATAAATAAATGTTTTAAAAGTTTGATATAAAAAAGTTTGATATATAAAAATTATACGAGTAATGTAGAAAATCATGAACAAGTCTTTAAATAAATAAATGTTTTAATGTAGTTTATAAAGAAGTCTTTCGTTATTTGTAAAAATTATACGAGTAATGTAGTTTATAAAGAAGTCTTTCGTTATTTGTAAAACAATTAACTTTTGTACCTTAAAATAATAAAATCTTTATATTCTACTCTCTCCGTCCCGAAAGAAGTTCCCTTATTGACTTTTTGGAAAATTAAGGAAGGGATACTTTGGTGTTGACTTTCCAAAAATACCCTTGATGTCATTGATAAAAGTAAGATGTGATAGATAGATTATTAGTATAAAGGTATGATGTGATAGGTAGGTATAAAAAAGTAAGGAGTAAAAGTAGTTTTTTAATAGAAAAAGGAAGGAGTTGGTGGGACAGAAAAAATGAAAGGGGAACATGTTTCAGGGACGCAGACAGTATTAGATAAGAAATTGTATCCTTCAAAAATGATCTTAATTTAGTAATATAAGTATGACCCGTGCAACGCACGGGAGTGATGCTAGTAGTGTTATATATGTTGACATGAAACCATATGCTCCTTAAGTTAGGTTGTCCTTCTCAACGGTGCAGTGCATGCATGGTTGACATTTACACCGGTATCATTATCACCACGGCCACCGTCGTCACACATAATAATCCCAAAATGAGGCGGCCGGCGTTTATTCTTTGCTACTGCGCTCGCCATCTGTTTTCAAGAAAAATGCTTTGTCCCACAACAAATAGTCAATTGGTTAGGTCATATACGCATATAGGCATTTGACATGCTCCCTCCTTTGATGAAAAACTTAAAAAATCATCATTAATAGGAACAAAATATAGAAAAAATGTTATACTCCATCCGTCCCATGAAACCATTCTCCTTTCTTTTTTTATCCGTCTCACAAAACACTTCTCATTTCTATTAAAAAGTCACTTTTACCCCTTACTTTTTCATACCCTAACTATCACATCATACCTTTTTACTATAATCTATCCATCAAATCATACTTTTACTCATCACATCAAAGGACATTTTTGGAAATTCAATACCAAAATACACTCTCTTAAATCTCTCCTAAAAAGCAAAAGTCCCATGTTTCATGGGACGGAGGGAGTAATATATATACTCCATCCGTTTGGAAAAAGTGTTCCTATTTTGACTTTGTGTAAAAATAAGGAAGTATTAAATTGTAGTTGACTTCCAATTTTGCCCTTGATGTGATAGGTAAAAGTAAGATGTGATGGATAGATTATTAGAGATAAAGTATGATGTGATAGGTAAGGTATGAAAAAGTAAGGGTAAAAGTGGTTTTTTAATAGAAAGTGGAACTGTTTTGTTGGAAGTAAAAAAAATGAAAGAGGAAGTGTACATTTTAACTGCTATTTTGAAAATAAAATTCTAAAACTTCTATTTTGGTATATTTTCAATATTTTACTCTTACTTTAGTTTTTTCTCAAAAAACTTCTCATTTTACTTTTCATGATGTTTTATGCAAAACTTTGATCATTATTATCTCGATTTATATATAGATATAGATTATAAAATGATAGTATTTTCAAACTATGTTTCAAAATAAATATATATATTCATATTGATGGTGTAAATATAGATGGGTGGGTTGACCGGGTAAGACCTGGACACTCGACCCGTAATATAAAACACACAACAAGAACACAAAGTATGACCTAGACCGGGCAAATCTCCTCAGTCCGAAATATATTTCTTACTCTGTCTCAAGAGTGTACTAGTTTTTAGTGAGAGAAAGGCCACTGTTCACCCATGGACAAAATAGGAAACCAGGAGGAAGGCCACTGTACATAATCTAATCACTGTTCAATCATAGACTTGCTACCAAGAAGCACTGTTTAATCAGAGACTATAACATGGATATTCTCAATCCAATCAGCCATGCAAGGTGACAAATATCCCTTTCACTGTTTGTCTCGTGATGGACGAACGGCGGGGTGGACCCTCGGTCTTTGACGTGGTTCACCATGCCTGAGAGACTGGACCAATGTTTGTCAAGTGAGATGATATGACCGGTCACCATTTCTCAAAGGTCGACTGGTCATTTCTTGAGATTAGCCCGTCTCTTTGGTCTTCTTGAATTCTTCGCAACATTAGGTGATATTTTGGCTATCGCCCAAAATGTGGCCGGTCACTTTTTTAGTAGAAGTGACCGGTCAACTTTCGACCCGTCCCAATCGAAGAGTTAACCTAATTTGGTGATTGATAAAAGTGACCGGTCATATTTTGACCTGTCCTTTTTGGTTATCCGGGGTCGGGTATAAGGATATACCCATCACATATTATGTTTATAACTTTATATGACTATTTAATATTTCCTCCGTCCAGTGTTTTCATCAAGTTTGACTTTTTTTTGTCAAATGAGATAAACTTAAATCATCATTACTCTCAATTTGTATTGCATATTAATATAATGAAATCATATTTTGAAAGTTCTTAACAAAACAAATTTAATTAAATCATTTTACACTAATATACATTACAACTTCTATTTAATTGAATTTCAAAGTTTGTCATGTTTGATTCAGAAAAATTAAAAAGGACAAATATACTTTGAGAAATGTTGTATTCTTTTTTTAGTTTATGCTCAAATTTTAAAAATTGACCGAGAAAGTCAATTACAGAAATTCTTTTTTCATTCTTTTTTTCTCACGGCTCTTTTTACGCACTGCCATGAATAAATAAAATACCAAGTAGAAAACTTTGATTTTTTTTAAAATTACGGAGTAATAAAGTTGTAAATGAGCCAATGCTCGTTCGAGATGATAATATACAACTGTCACCGTCCTACAAAGGTAGACGCAAACTTTTCAAATTATTAGATGTAAAATAAATACAATCAGTCTCAATTTAAACAACACAATTAAAATATAAAGAAATCACTCAAAATATATAGGAGTAAAATATAGTCTTTATTCTAACTTCTAAGATAAGAGAAGTAACATACGTACTTATTGAAATAAAATTATTACTATTTATTTTTTTAATGTGCTTGTAAAATTTAATTTTTGTAATTATACTTCATAGAACTTTGATCGTGAACTAAATAATAGTAGTAATTAGTTGTACATTGAAAAGAAAATAAATTGAGATAGAAAAGATTTATACGGAGTACTTGTTTAATTAGAAACAAAAAGAAAAAAGTAAAAATAAAAGAAAAAGATAAGATAAAATGTACTAAGAGAAGGTAAACTATATTTTATCCTTATTGGTGAGAAAAATTATGAAAAAAGAACCAAAAGAAAGCATATGTCATATCTTTAAAGTAAGAATTGAAACTTGAATTTTCCTAAATAAAAGTAGAGAAATTTACCTAAATAGGATTAAAACATAATGACTTTCCCAATATAAGACCATATGTTTTTATTTCCCAATGTAGGATCTTTGGTCATTATAAAGTAGTCATTAATCAAGTAAATGTTCATCATTGCTGGACATTATTCCTTCCACTAGGCCATTATTAAGTCCTATTTAAGGATTAAAAAAGTTTAAATCCTACATTGGGAAAGTCATTATGTTTTAGTCCTATTTAGTGCAAATTTTTGATTTTTTCATTAATCTAATCTTCTCCACAGTCCACACGTACTCTCTCCCTTCCACGGTCATATTGGTGGTAAGATTCCAGTTGCACCATACCTCAACCCTAGTTAGTTAATACGTGTATAATACACATATAATACTTACGTACGTATAATACACGTATTATATTCATGTATTTGTATGATTTTTAAAAATACTTTAAAATGCACGCACATTTGATACTATACGTATAATTACGTATAGTACGTATGAATTGAATATTTCATTATAAATTTTTTGTACACCAAGAAATATTAATTTGTTCCAAGAAATATTTAAACAAAATACGAGTAATACTTTATGTCAATTATCTATACAATACTTAATCAATTTGAAAAAATATATGCTATCTATATTTTACAAAAAATTGTACACATTTTTGTCAAGTTCAAACAAGACTTCATTCTTTCCCTTTTGTCTGTCTAAAAAATTCATTTTCTTTTTAAAAAGGAATGAGTGACTCACAACTCTTATTTGTTTTTTCTACACATATTCAAACTATAAAGTTTTTATTTTTAAAATTTTTTTTAAACTACATATGTGAAAGTCAAATAAGGATATTTTTCCTAATGAAGGGAGTATATATTTTTTCAAATAAATATTTTAAATAAATAGAGATTCTAATTTAATTTGAAAAATATATTGTTAATATTTCATTTAAAAGATTTTTGTATTTTATTTATTGACCCTAATATAAATTGATGACTATATATCAATCGATAAATATGTGTAAATTTGAAGTATACTAAAATAAACATATATAAACATGAAATAAACGTATCTTGAAAGGATATGATAATATATATAAACATGAAATAAGACGTATCTTGAAAGGATGCCCGGTGAGTCCAACATGAATATCGTTACACCACCTCCAAGGATATATGTTGTACTAAAATAAAATAAAGCCTGAGTAGTGAGTCTGGGGGGCGTCTGAGAACCTATGGAGATTAAAAAATGACAATAATTTTTTTCCATGTTTTTGGCATTACACTACAAAATACAAAGGAAAATAAAATATGATCTCCCTTCTATCTCCTCCATTCTACAAAACTAATGTCTCGATTTGTCGCCGTCGTCCCTTCGAGTCGGCGAAGGAAACCCTTCCCCCCTGTATCTTTAAACGGAGTACGTACACGGTAGCCGCGAATTCCTCTTCTCCTTTGCCTAAGGAATTAAGTCTTATGTCCCTTACCTCTAAAGGGGTAATAGATAGTCCTAATGCCTGATTTTCTATAGCTAAATTAGTTGCCTGTTGACGATCTTCTCTCACGTGGAGAGCAGATCGAACATCTTCCCGAGACAAAATTTCTTTATCAGCCATAAAAGATTCAACAAAGTTTTCATATGGCTCGAGGAAAGACACTAACAGAATTAAAGTAGCATCCTCATCATCTACTTTGAAAAATAATGACTAATAGATAACGACCAATGGTCCTACATTAGGAAATAAAAATATATAACTCTATATTGAAAAATTCATTATATTTTAGTCCTATTTAGGTAGGTAAATTACTCACAAAGTATTTCTCATGTATTACTTCGTCTGGTTTCGGTCTACGTAATATTTAAAAAAAGTTCACTCGAGAGTCGAGACCGATATTACTTATTAGTCTATGAATAAAAAATCAAAACTGTATGACATAATTCAATCCGTCCAACTCAAAATCCAACGGATATAAAGGATTATTTTGATTTCATCTTTTTTGTCCAAATCTCATTCTATATCGATCAATGTTTTTGATCTAATAAGTAGTCTTTTTGTTCATTTCTAGTAGCAAGTACGGCCTCCGTCTCACAATGTTTAGTTTGTACATTTTTTACTTTGTAAAATCAACCACAAGCAATCCTTGAACAATGTGATAGAATTCAGGATGGGGTATGGACAACTGGATTAGGCAATAAGACACTTGGGTTGAACCGCATTAAAAGATTGAATCCAATCGATTAGTTAGTTCAACTCAAGGGCTTATATACCGGTTTATATTCTCTCCAAGTTCCGATGTGGGATACTCTTTTAACACTTCCCCTCAAGTGGACAACTGGGCTATTTTGAATCTAACCGGTTGACCACTTGCAAATGAACTCCCATTCCCTTGACTTTTTTTTTGAGCGCCAACACCTAAAGACCACGAGCCGCTGGGTATGGACTTCCAGACGAGCAATCATGTTAAACAGGCCGCAGGCCGTTGGGTACACACTCCATACGGACAACTGGGCTAAAGACAAACGGGCCGCTAGAAATGAACGTCTAGACGGACACCTTGACAAACGAGGTGGGCCAAAACCTGCTCTGATACCATGATAGAATTCAGGATGGGTTATGGACAACTAGATTAGGCAATAAGACACTTGGGTTGAACTGCATTAAAAGATTGAATCCAATCGATTAGTTAGTTCAACTCAAGGGCTTATATACCGGTTTATATTCTCTCCAAGTTCCGATGTGGGATACTCTTTTAACACAATGATTAAACCAAAATAATATGTTCTACTCCCTCCGTCCGGATTTTAAGTTCTCAGTCTACGCTTTTTTCCGTCCGGAAATAAAGTTCTCAGTCTACGTTTTCATACCCAATCTTCCTAAATTACCCCTCCCTCCTCATCCTATCTCCTCCTTTCTTGTTTTTAATTTCTTCTTTCTCTCAGCCAGAGAACCTCTGACCAGGTAACCTCGTCTCTCTCTCTAGATCTCTCTCTTTCTCTCCTCTCCCCATTCTTTTTCTTCTCGTTATCTTCCTCATCTTCTTTCCTTCTCCTTCTTCTTCCAATCTTTCTTTTCTCTTCCTCTCCCCCATCATTTTCTTCTCAATCTTCCTCCTTCCCTTTCTTTTTTTTGGCTAGATCTAGCCTTCATCTCCCCCCCCCCTCTCTCTCTTCCCCTCTTCTTTTTCTTCTTTTTGTCAATTTCTTCTGCTAGATCTCGTTTGTTTTTTCAGATCTAAAAAATCTGAAAAATCCATTTATGCGGGGTTGCCGGTGATGGTGTCGGCGGCGATGGTGAGCCGACGGTGATGATAGGCTGGGTGCGGCAGTGGGGCTGGTGGTAGTGGGAGTTGGGGCGGCAATGAAGTTGGAGCAATTACAGGTATTCAAGTCAGGGATTGGTGGTGACAGTGGGGGTGCGGCGGGTGGAGGTGACGGTGGTGGTGTGGGTTGGGTCGATGGAGCGCTTGGGAGGTGGCGGTGGTTGTGTGGGCTTAGGATGAGGGAAGGTAAGGTTGAGATAACAGTGAAGGGGAAGGGGAATGGGATAAGGGTATTTTAGACATTTCCTTCCCAAAGTCAACACCCAATAAAAATGGCCAAAAGTCAAAATGGGTACTTAAAATCCGGACGGAGGGAGTATTAATTAGATAAAATAATATTTTGAAAATATTTTACAAGATAAATCTACTAAAACTATTTTATACCAATATTTAATATTAATTTAATTTAATTTAGTTTATAATCAAGATTTTTCAATTTTGATTATAAAATATGAAGACTAAATAAATAAGACTAAAACATAATGACTATTTGCTAATTGAGTAATTTACCAAAAATAGGATTAAAATTTAAAATATAATGACTTTCTCAATATATGATCATATGCTTTTATTTCCCAATATAGGACCTTGGGTCATTATCTATTACTTCCTCTGCCCCCCTGTATTTGTCCACTTTTATTTTTACACATCATCCAATGCACTTCTTTAATCCATTTTATCTTGTAATTTGTATATTAAAAAATTATTAAAATTATATATTAATAATCTATATGTTAAGACAAACCAAACAAGATCACACATGACTATATTTAGACTTACACATTGAGAGAATTTGATGAGTCAAAGTGCTAAGATGAACAGTTCCAAAAGTCAAATGTGGACAAATACAGGGGGACGGAGGGAGTAGTCATTATTCAACTAAATGTCCAGCATCACTTAGACATTATTCTTCTCAGTAGTCATTATTAAGTCTTATTTGGAGAATAAAAAAGTTTAAGTCCTACATTAGGAAATGACTTATGTTTAGTCCTATTTAGTGCAAATTTCACTTGCTAATTACGTACTCTTTTGTCCTATAAACTCTTTTGCCCCATCTTTTTTTTTTCTATTAAAAAATTATTTTTCACTATTAATTTTTATTCTATTTATTATATCATATCTTTTTACTAATAATTTATATATTAAATTTTACTTTTAGCTATCACATTAAAAATATTTGTAGAAATTTAACATTAAAATATCTCTTTTTTTGAGTTTTTTAAAAATCAAAATGGAAAGAAATAGAAATAAACAAAGTTAGGCCCATGCAAGTCAAACTTTAATTGAATCTCATTTAATAAAATCCGCCACATTCATCTCATGTTTTAATTTGTGTGAAGTGACTTGTTTGATATGCGTGCGTTATGTCGTTATACGGAGTAAATATTCTTATTAACACCTTCATACCTTCATGTCATCTCTAACTTTGTAGATTTTTTGATATAATTTTTTTAATATGTAATTTTTATTTTTAAAATTTACACTATTTTTCATATAAAATGATTTGAAAATAACTTCAGCTAAACATCGTAACCCGCAACGGGTAATTTATTTATGGATGGAGGAAGTACAATTTTATTTTCTCTATCTCTTCTCAATAAAATTTATTTGTTGGTATATTTTCATTAATTGTTTGATAAAATAAAATATTATTCCCTCCCTTCTCAAAAAGAGTTCCTATTTTGAAAAAATAGAAAAATAAAGAAGTGTTAAATTGTACTCCCTCCGTCCCAAAAAGTTTGTTACGTTTAGAAAAAACTGTGTCCCGTAAAGTCCGTTACATTTCTATTAAAAAACCACTTTTACCTCTTACTTTTTCATACCCTACCTATCACATCATACCTTTTTCCTAATAATCTACCCATCACATCCTACTTTTATCCATCACATTAAGGATATTGTTGGAAAATCAATACCAAAATATCCCTCCCTTAATTTCCCAAAAAGTCAAACCGTTCCATTCTTTTTGGGACGGAGGGAGTAGTTGACTTCCAATTTTACCCCTGATGTGATTGGTAAAAGTAAAATATGATGAGTAGATTATTAGAGAAAAAGTATGATGTGATATGTAGGGTATGAAAAAGTAAGGGTAAAAATGATTTTTTAATAAAAAGTAAAAGTGTTTTGTTGAAAGTGAAAAAAATGGAAGATGAAGTGTTTTTGTGAACGGAAGAAGTATTTTATTTTTTGTTGTGTATGCAACAAAACATGACACAATGATCAAATCAAATTGTGAGACCACTGACCACATATTGCAATCAAATTTACATACGAATATGAATAAAAAGAACTCTTCATCTGTCCAGTCAAGCCGCATTCGTAATTTTCAACCTCCACCGTCCTCACACGTGTCCCTTTCCTTCATTCCTTCCCACACACGTTACCTTTATTTATCCCTTCTCCCCACCCTTATATATATCTCTCTCCCAAACTATCCATTTCCCCTTCCTTCTAAATGACCAACCATCTACCACCCCATGGCAAAAGCGACCACCAAGACCAATTATAACCTAACGCCGGCGACTACCCTCGCCCGGCAAAACCTCCGATCGTTTCTTCACTACTCCGATCCCGCCATTCTAGACGACCACCACGAAAGCAGCGGCGACACCTCGCCCCTCTACAGCAGCAGCAGCAGCACCACCGCTCCCTCCTCCCCATGGAGCGAACTCGCATCTCCCTACACGAAATCCCCCTGGCTTCACCTCCCGCCGGCACCTTGCTCCGGCGGGACCTTCCGCCACGTGGCAACCCTCGTCCGGGACGAGGGACACGTGTACTCGCTCGCGGCTTGCGGAGATCTCGTGTACACGGGTTCAGATAGTAGGAATATCCGGGTTTGGGACGGCGGGTTCCGCGAGGTTTCCGGGTTCAAGTCCAAAAGCGGTTTCGTCAAAGCCATTGTTGTGTTGGAAGGAGTGGTTTTCACGGGTCACCACGACGGGAAAATCCGGGTCTGGAGAAGTTCCGGGCGGACCGGTAGTCACTACCGCCGGGTTGGTAGTTTACCGACCGTGACTCAGTATTTGAAGAATTCCATCAACCCGAAGGCTTACGTGGCGGTCAGGAGACGCCGGAGCGTACCGTGGGTCAGGCATTACGACGCCGTTTCGTGCATGAGCGTGGATTTGAGCCGGGGTTTACTGTACTCCGGTTCATGGGACAAGACGATAAAGGTGTGGCGGCTAAAGGACTGGAAGTGCGTTGAATCGATCGATGCCCATAACGACGCCGTTAACTCCGTCGCCGTCGGATTTGACGGTTTTGTTTTCAGCGGGTCCGCCGACGGGACGGTGAAAGCATGGCGGCGGGAACTGGTGGGGACTGCGGCGAGGCATGTGGCGGTGGAGACGCTGTTGGATCAGGAGAGCGCGGTGACGTCACTGGCGGTCAGCTCCGACGCGGTGTACGCCGGGTCATCCGACGGGCTAGTCAGGTTCTGGTGGCGGCGGCGGGAAGATGAATTCTTGGAGTACGGCGGCGCGCTCAGGGGGCACAGGCTCGCCGTGCTCTGCCTGGCCGCCGGCGCGGGGGGTCTGGTGGTGAGCGGCTCGGCGGACAAGAGCATCTGCGTGTGGAGGAGGAGCGAGTTCGGTGGGGTCCACGTTTGCGTCACCGTGCTGACGGGGCACGACGGGCCGGTGAAGTGCTTGGCCGCCGTGGAGGAGGGGGGAGGGCGGTGGAGAGTGTACAGTGGGAGTTTGGACAGGTCGGTGAGAGTGTGGGTTCTGACGGAGAATTCCCCGGAACGGTGAGCGGGACGCGCCGTGGAGGTTTCATGACGCGTCTTTGACCGCACGCGCCGGTTTCAATTGCAAAGAAAACGGGGCGGAAGTTACGATGCCAGCTAGCAACGAAACGTTTTGACTTTTGTAAATAGGGAGTTGCGTAATTCTCAATGCAGCAGATCCGAAAACGGACTTTTCAATTGTTTCATTTTTTCTTTCTTTGGCCAGACATTTCTTCGCAATATGCTTACAGAATTTTTTTTGGCTGAGTATTGATAAAAGAAAAAGTTTAATTCTTATTTTGGCAGGGTTCTTATTAGAGTTCCTTTCAATTTTGGCCTCCTTATTCTATTACTCACTCTCTTCCTAAATATTCGTCACACTTATATTCTTGAGGTAAAATATCAAATTTTTTCAATTCATTTTTTATTTACATATTAGTATAGAAATAAAAAATAAAATTTACATATCAAAAATCTACATGAAAAGTTCTTTAAAATAAGAGGTGACAAAAATATTTTATTTCATCAAATAATCAATGAAAATATAGAAATATACAAAAGTTTCCGCGATTGCTGAAAAAGTAGGCGTGGCAAATATTTTGGGACGGAGGGAGTATTTCATTTATGCTTTGTTTGAATGCAAAAAAAAAAGTAAAGAAAAAAATTAAAGAAAAGAGATACTCCAACAAAGATAAATTAAAGAAAGAAAGTATGCTGTTATGTTGAGTACTTAGAAGGTATTTGAGGGTGTGGTTAATAATGAAAAAATAGAAATCATAAGTTCAAAGCGAAAAACAATTGTTTTTAGTTTTGTTAGAAAACATTTTAACCCATAATTTTTATTTCTAAAGCCATAATCAATAAGTTAAAGCAATTGGCAAATACTTAAAGAGAGAATTTACCTAAATAGGACTAAAACATAGTAACTTTCTCGATCATATGTTTTAATTTTCCAATGCAGGACCATTGGTCATTATTCAAGTAAATGGTCAACATCACTGGACATTATTCCTCCTACTAGATATTATTAAGTCTTATTTAAGGAATAAAAAAGTTTAAATCCTACATTCGGAAAACTTATGTTTTAGCCCTATTTAAGACAATTTTTTTATTTACAATTGTATTTTAGTAAAGTGAAAGCTATAAATCTGATGGGCACGGTGTGAATCACGTTATCACGCCCATCACATCATTCCATTCAGTGTCAGTCTAAACCTATGCAAAAAAGGATTCGAGCTGGATCTGGGCCGGGCTTGATACAAATTATTATCCCATTTACATGGGCCCCAGTCCAAATTTAATGGGCTAAACAATTTACCCACCTTATCAAGAAAATCTTTTAATTTTTACACAAAAAATTCAAAAAAAAAACATTAAACTCTTTTTTCAATGTTTAAAATAAAATTACGAGTCACCATATTTACATAGAAGGTATAACAAAGGTATTGTTGCGTAATTAATGAACCCATCATACTGATTCATTAAAAAACTATTGATTTTTGTTTAAGAGAGGTGAATGAATTGAACAATTATACATGAATTACAGAAAAATTTAAAATTTATATTGGCTAGGTAATTAATAATAAAGTAAATGTATTTGATGAATATGGGCGGGCCTATTAACCAGGATGGGCTAAAAGTAACTTCTAGATTCATAAAAGGAGTATGTATGTGTATCTTAAAACCACAGAAAAATTTGTCATTTTTTTGAAGATGGAAGAAGTTACTTCCTTTGTCTCATAACAGTTTTTAAAGACGAAAAAAAGTACATCCTAAAAATTTATAATTTTGGTATTATTTTCAAATATTGGTTTTACTTTATAATAAAATATAATATGATTTGTAGGAGAAATGACTCATGTAATTTAATAATAATATCAAATATATCCATTGTTAGGACGCCTATGTTTTTTACCTTTGAAAAGTGTTACGGGACGGTGGAAGTTTGAAAGCAAAGTTCAAACTACTTGGATATGCCAATGCTTATGGAGTGGAGATGAACAAAAAACCACAGATACAACAACTATACAAGCTAATAATAGCATTTTCGTAAGTAGTTATATACGGTCTAAACTCTATTTTGAAAATGGAAAAGCAAAATTATGGCAATGAACGAAAAGACTAAAATTTAAGAATTTGTAAGTATTCCAAATATAATTGATGAATCACAACGAAACTCTTTAGTCTTTACCAAATCCTTAACTAATAAATCCCTCTTAGTTAGAGGATTGTCAATGGACAATAGGATCAAAAGAGTCAATCATAATGATAATTTAATTTATGACAAAGCGAATAATTATTTAAGAATCAATTAAAATAAACCACGAGTATATATTAATGTATCAATACTTCTATATTATGAAAAAAAACCAGTGGAATGAAAAAGCATCAACAAATTTTACTAAATAAAACTTTCTTTTTATTTCTATCATGGGAGGCCCGGAGGGTGTGCAAAGTGGCCAACCGCACAGGGCACATTAAAATTTAGGGCACCATATTTTTAAATTTGTTAATAATTTTAAAGCAAAAGTATTCTAAAAATATAAAATAGGGCACAAAATGTAAATTTTGGACCAGACCAATTTTATTTTTTCATTTTTCGGGGCCGGCCCTGATTTCTATAAACAAGGTTTGACTGAAATTATTTTTAATTCAATGTATTTGATTATAAGTGTAAAATTTTAAAATATAATGTATATTTTTAAAAATTATATTAAAATTTTCGCAAGCAAAAAGTGACATGATTATATAATTTTATTAAATTGCTAATAAAAATTAAGAAAAAAATTACTCCATCCGTCCTAAAACATTATTCCCAATTATTATTCACACGCTCAAACTTTACTCACTTTCTTTACCTATTTTTGATAGTTATTTAATAAAATAATATAGTCTTCTTGTTAGTCATTTGATAAAGTAATATAATCATGTTATCACTAGTTTTGTAATCTTTTGTAGTTTTTAAATATATCATTTTTCATTTTTTAAATATGTAAATTTAATATTTTTGTTTTACGCTTACAATCAAATAAATTGAATTAAAAATAAAATAAATCAAAGCTCGTAAACAAAAATAGAAAAAACGTTTTAGGACGGAGTGGAGTAATATAAAAATTTATTGTGAATAGTGAGGAAGAAGAAAATTTTAGGTTAGAGGAAGTAAACAATTACGGTCGCGTGTCCTTCCCACATATGGGCACAGACACACATAAATTAGTTTATCTATAAATAAAGAATAAACAATGAAAATCATCAAGGGGGTGTAGCTCATATGGTAGAGCGCTCGCTTCGCATGCGAGAGGCACGGGGTTCGATTCCCCGCACCTCCATTTTCATTATCCTCTTTTTTTACACAGCTTTATCCACTGCCTTCAAGACTTCCTCGCACCTCTCCGTCCCATATTTCTCATTCTTCGCCACGTTTTTATATTTGAGTGTACTATTTTCCCATCCCATTATTCTCTTCCTATTTTAACTTTTCTTGATCAGTAGTTGTAGTAAAAATATATTTTATGATATAAATTTCATATTAGAAAATTCATTTTAAAATGTATTTTCTACATCTTAAATTAAATGTTTGTTATTCGTATAAACATATTTCATTCATTTTTTTTTCTATTTTCGTTAGTCATTTGATAAAATAATATAATCATGTTACCACTAGTTTTGTAATCTTTTGTAGTATTTAAATATATCATTTTTTTTATTTTTTTAATTCTACACAATTTTTCATATAAAATGATTTGAAAAATAACTTCAGCCAAATATCATAAAACTAAACAGATAATTTGAATAGGGACGGAGGAAGTAGTTTATAACATATATTTGTATTTTCTCCGTCCCAATGTATGTTTAGTATAAAAAATATATATCAATGGTCAATGACCATTAAGGATCAAACAATAAAAGAATTAAAAAATTATGAAACAGAGAAAGTATTTGTTATCTTTTTAATCAACGTAAAAACTTTAAAATATACTCCGTAACTATAACCAATGATCTGAAATGGTGATATAGTTAATTTTTTTTATTTATTTCAATCAAAATGAAATCAAGATAGGTTCTTATATTCACATATTAAATACAGAGTAAATATTAATATTATCTATTCATCTTATAATCAAATCCATAGACAAATTTGGTTCAAATTCGAATTCTTTGAATTCCAAAACAAGTAATTTGATTCAACTATGGATTTGAAATTCAAATTCCCAAACACACCATAATTATTTAAACTCAAACTGAGCATTTAAAAAAAAGGACCATTTTTGTGATCACACAAGTCACAACTACAGACTGCAGACACCCTTTACATTCAAATATAAAATAGAATATCTCGATTCAATTGGTCTAAAACTCGTCCCACACATTTGAAAGTTACCCTCAGATACTCTGCCTTTGTGTCTTCACAAGATGCATTACCAGAACCGCCATGTTCATAAGAACTTTGTAACAGAGAAGAGCTTTGAGAAAGGGGACATATACAACCAATATACATTCACTTAAACAAAGCTAAACAATCCACAAGCATATGCATTTAAAAGGATGATCTTGACTCTGGACCTTGACTATTAGAGAACAAAAAAACCAAAATCATGTCCAAACACAAACCCACGCCAATACGGGGTCTTTTTCTTTTCGACTGAACCAAGAGTGAGATATGGAACATATGAATAGAACACCACACAAGAAAATGCAGTAATATGTAATGAAAGCGCATCAACGACGGATTACGGTAGAAAAGTGGGCAAAAGAACATGAAAAAGATTCTCCGATTTCAGCACATTACTAAAAGAAACAGTCATACAAAAACATATAACCTGCATAACCTAATTCATAACCTAATTCAATTTAAGAAAAGTAGCCAAGAGTTTGTGACCCAAGTGGCAACTCAAGCGGCAGCAACAGGCAGCGATTCAGGAGGAACATGGGGTTGCGTGGCCTGTTTGGCTTGAAAATCTTCGGGGTTGTAGACGACAGTAATGTAAAGTGAGCAACTTGGACATGTAGCAATCTCCTCCCCAAGCATTAGGTCATGTTTCGTTATCTGGAACAAGTCTCCACACGGGCAAGGGTATGTATATGCTTCAAGCTTCTCGTTCCATTCCATATCCTCTATCTCCACGTCATCATACGACATTGTTGGACCTTGATTCTTTACCAGTGCTCAGTTTCTTGTTTGTGAGTTCTTTTTTCTGGTTAAATTTAAACTTCCGGTGTCTCCCTCTCAAATTAGGGCCTTCCCTCTGTTTTACACAGATTAAGAACCTAACCTGTTTCATTGGTAGAAGTAAAATTAAAATTCAATGGGTCGAAGTCAATTCAAAATTGCAGTAGCAAATGTTTCGCATTTGATCTTATATAGTTCTACACCTATTGAAATGATGAATCTTTAGGTTGGTTACAATTTTAATACGAGTGAAATGTAGCACAATGATTTGTTATAAAATACTTCAAAGGGATCTAGAAAGATCAGAAAATCAAAGGGTTTAGAGTTTAAAATACTTTGTATGACCTATGAAGTGTCATTCTGAGGCTAAAGTGCAATATTTAGTGTGGAAAACAAGCCCCTCTAAGCTTATAACACTAACAGCCACAACGATGAAAGCCCAATAAGGAATATTATAACATTAACACAGGCAAGAACAAGCAAACAAACAAGAAGTCCTGTAAAGATAAAAAAAAATTGGTTAAGATATTTGGGATTTTCAACCATACCCAATTTCCGCAGTCTTAAAGCAGAATGAAGATGACGACTAAGGAAGATGGAGATCAGGGCCGGTCCTGAGGATTCTTGGGCCGAAACAGAAAAAAGGCCCTAAAAGTCTTATTCTTAATAGTCTAAAAAATTCACATATGTAAAACTATTATATTTAAATTATAATTAACGCAATATTATTCAGCAACAGGTTTCATAAACTTATATAGAGCTCCGGATTGAGACTTTCTCATTTCTTCATCTCGCTTTCTCTTTTTTCTTTTTTGACTACCGGATAATTGTTTAGGAGCCATAGCTATTGAATTATTTCTGAAATAAAATCCAAAATCATACATTCTACTAAGTAAAATCAAGAATAAAAAACTGAAAAAAGCAAGCAAATAAATAAATAAATATATCATAAATTAATATCAATTCGTCAATTTTTCTTTTTTTAATTGTTTTTTTCTTTTTCAGTTTTAATTTTTTTTATAAATCATAAATTCATATCAATTCATCAATTTATCAGTTTCTAATTTTTTTTCTCGGTTTTCAGTTTTTTTACTATAAATATATAATTATCATAAATAACAAATTCAAATCAATTCATCCAAATCAAATAAATAACATATAGAACCATTCATTCATTCTATTTCAAAGATTTCAAATTTAAAACTAATAATTAACCCTATATTTTAAATCTAAAAAATGAAACAATGAAAGAAAATTAAGATTGAGAAACAAAAAATTACAAAATTGGAAAGGGAAGATTATGAATAATTACCTGGAGGGTGGAGGCGTGCAGGTCGGCGACTCGGCGTCCGGCGGTGGAGGCGGCGACTCGGTTCTCTAGTCTCTTGTTTCTTCCGGTCGGACGTTTCTGGGTTTCTTCTAAGTTCGATCGGCACTTGCACCCTTTTCTTCCGTTTGGTTTTTTTGTCTACAGAATACACATGGATGGATTGGGCTAAGTTAAGGGATGGGTCATGGGTGGACTGGGCCTGGGCTTATATACAAATATGATTATTAACATCCAAGATAAGCAGTTTAATTTGCATCAGAGAAATAATTAGTGATTATGAATATTTAAAAGTAAGTGATTATTTTTTAAAAAACGATTGCGATTAGATATAATCAGATCATATCAAATTAATATTAAATGATATTGAAAACATGTTGAAGCAAAGTATTTTGGATCACAAATAAAAAAAGAAAAATAGGGAGTAATTTTTTGAGATACCTACAATTAGAAAATTATGTTAGCACAACACTATTAGCTTACAATATACAAATTTTATCATTTTTTAACCTAACATCCACATATTTCCAATGATTGCTTGTTGTCAGCAATTTTCTTCTTCTATATCTTGAATGTATTACTCAATTTTTTATTTCTTTCATAAAGTAAATAAATCTAGAATGCAAGTTATTTGGTGTATTTATGTATTGATGAATTAATTAATAATTATATAAATAATCATGACAATGTTAAAAAACAATAAAATTATGTGACATGATTTTAACTTTAATTTGAATCACGTCATATTAAATACATTCGAATCACCATTTATATCATTTCAGATTAGACATTAAAAAAATTTAAACTAAAATCAATTAGATCAGACAAATAAAGCACAACCTAATTTGGATCAAGTCTAAGGAGTGCAGTGGGAGAGGTGGTGATCGACACACATTGCCAAGAAAGATATCTTATCGTCCTTTTGAACTCTTTTAGGAGTTGTAGAGTAATAGAAGAATACTCTCCTCATTTTATAAAAAGGTTTCACATATCTCTTTCTTTTTATCGTATCAAATTTGACCATTAATAAATGTTATGTATAATTTGAAGTGAATAAATATTTTTAAATTTTGATATATCAAAACAAGATCTTAAAATAACTAGTTTTATTGAATTTATATTAGCAAATAATTTTATTTTTTATAACTTGTAGTCTAATTTTGTAAAATTGGGCTTAAAAAATCAAATTATTTTGGGACGGAATGAGTATTTTTTACTAGTTCATTTTTAAAAAAGGCCAAAATACTACTCCTAGATGACGCGAGTTTTGTCGAAATAACTCTCAAGTCCCTATACTTTCAAAAGGTAAGAGAGGCTCTTAAATTTGGTTGAAATAACTAAGAGGGGACATTTCATCTAATATTTCATGTATTGATCTTAATAAATGCGTTTTTCCTATATTGCCCTTAATATTTTATGGTAATAAATTTTAGGTCATTCACTTTTTAGTTGCTTTGTTTCCTTTTTTTGTCTCTTTTTTCATTTAGTTTTTTTCAAAAAGGTCTCTATAAAGTTTCTTCTAAAAAATAATTTCGAAAATTCAAATTTTTGTATTGTATAAAAAAATAAATAAAATAGGGACCTTATCAAAAAAGAAAATTGTATCTCTCTTTTATTTTTATTACTATTTACTACTACAAAGTATTCAAAAAAGAATCTTGAGGACTTTCTAGGGAAAAATTTTGCATTGTTTCTTAAATTTTTAATTTTACTCTGTCTTTTCTCTTTTAGGAAACATTTTTATTTCATTTATTTATATATCATAAAAAAATTTAAATTTTTTGGTACAATTTTCTAGAAAAAGTTTTTTAAAACAATTAAAAAAAGGGTAACAAAAAAAATAAAAACAAAGAAATCAAAACGTGAGAGACTTAGTATTATTGCCATAAAAATTAAGGGCAAAGTAGGAAAAAATACATTTATTAACGCTTATGGATGAAGTATTGGAAATGTCTTCTCCCGTCATTACAAAAAAAACATAAGAACCTTTGTTGTCTTCTCAAAAAATATGCTGACATGAGAATTATTTTAATAAAACCTGTGTTACATGTGAATAATTTTTTTAGAAAAAACGCCCTTCAAGTACCATGTGCAGTTGGCAAAGGGAGAAAGTGACAAAGGCGTACCCGAGTTCGATTTGTGGTAACTGAGCTGAGAGACAATTATACTAAGCATAGGACCTTTGTAAATACCACATGCACACCATGTTTCCTGTCACTAATTCGTAATTAAAATCCAATTTATCTTTCTACTGTATCACAGGAGGTGTTACCGGGCATGTGGCTTATTCTTTTTTTTTTCTTCTGAAAAAAGGGCCTTATTTTTTTCTCCGTCGGATCGATTCTGGTGCAGACAGGAGAGGATGAGACAACTTGCTACGGTCAATCATAACCTTTGCATTTTCCGCCGTCATCATAGCCCCGTCCAACTTTCTCGCGCCTCCCATTCCAACAGCCATTCATATGCGTGGATCCAGAAAGCGCTCAAACAGCGAGAACACATTCCAGAAATACACGCCAACCTGCTCACGTCAGGTCTTTGCAGCAATATCTTCCTCTGCAACTGCTTGCTGAACTCTTACGCCTGCTCCGGACTTTTACCAGATGCCCAGAAACTGTTCTCTCGAATCGTGGGTAAAAACTTGTTTTCCTGGACAATACTCCTCTCGGGGTTGGTGAAAAATGGTCAATTTGTTGAAGCCACTGAGGCTTTTCTTGAGATGGTTGTTGATTACGGGCTCAGGCCTAACGAGGTCACGATTTCGAGTGTCTTGCCTGCTTTTGGGGCCTTGGGATTGACTCTGCTGGGGAAATCAGTCCATTGCTACTGGCTGAGACAGAATTTCGAGAGGAATGTGTATGTGGAGACAGCGTTGGTTGGCATGTATTCGATGTTTGGATGTCCGATCAGTGCAAGAAAGGTGTTTGACAATATGTCCGAGAGAAACAGCAGGGTTTCCTGGAATGCCATGCTTTCTGCTTATTCAGATAACGGGTTTGGCGAGGAAGCCATTCAGCTGTTTAGTTTGATGAGAAGAGGGATGGTTTCTCCTGACGCCGTAACAATCATGAGCTTAGTTTCATCATCCTTGTTGGTTTTAGATAGCGTGCGGATGTTAAGTGGAGTCCAGGCTTTAGCAGTAAGACTTGGATGCGACGACGATCGTCTCAAAACTGCTTTAATGGATGCATATACGAAACTTAGCTGTATTTCTGACGCTCACTCTTTGTTTCTTGAACTGAGTAAGAGGGACATAGTTGCTTGGACATTGATGTTAACAGGATTTTCAAGAATCGGAGACTGGACAAAGACCATTCGGTACTTCAATGTGATGATGGGTTCAGATGGAATGATACTCCT
The DNA here is from genome assembly GCA_900332095.2 of Cuscuta campestris. Lineage (NCBI taxonomy): Eukaryota > Viridiplantae > Streptophyta > Magnoliopsida > Solanales > Convolvulaceae > Cuscuta > Cuscuta campestris. The sequence continues at coordinate 1,144,958 of OOIL02001115.1, read as the reverse complement.
CGATTCTGTTTGCTTAGCAAGTATCATATCTTGCTGCAGCTCTTGGGCAGCCCTTCAACAGGGCAGGCGAGTTCATGGACTAGCAGTTAAAACTGGTTTTGAAGATGATGTATTCGTCGGGTCAGCCATTATTGACATGTACGCCAACTGTGCCAAGTTGAACGATGCGAGAAGATTTTTTGCAACGATGGTCAGAAAGGACGATGTCACTTGCTGGAATGCATTGATTGCTGGTAATGCGATGCATGGATATGGTAATCAAGCAATTGAGCTCTTCATGATGATGGAGACTTCGGGTGTGACTCCAAATGACTCAACATTGGTCTCTGTCTTGTGTGCTTGTAGTCATGCCAGGATGGTTGACAAAGGCCTTCAGATTTTTAACAGTATGGTTGAGAGTTGGAATATTGTTCCCAACCATAAGCACTATGCATGTGTTGTTGACCTTCTTGGTCGGGCAGGTCGGTTGAACGATGCCTATTCAATGATTGTTAGCAACCTGAATATGCAGCCCAGTGTTGAGGTTTATGGCGCTTTATTAGCTGCCTGTAAGGTTCACGGAAATGTTGAATTGGGGGTTCAGATCTCAGAGAGACTCTTTGAGATGAATCCAGATGATGCAGGGTATTATGTGCTGCTTTCAAACATTTATGCCTTCCTCGGGAATCAAAAGGGTGTAAAGATGACTAGATTATTGCTTCAGTCGAAAAATCTGAAGAAAGAACCGGGTGCAAGTTTGATAGAGATAAATGGAGAAGTGTACCGGTTTATGGCAAGTGAGAAAGATCATCCTCTGTATCCTGAGATCTAGGAGTTTCTGAAGGAAATGGTCTTGAGAATTGAAGCAGAAGGTTATGTTCCTGACATGAACTGTGTGTTTCAGGACGTAGCAGATTTTGTTAAAAGGGACATATTGAATCACCATAGTGAGAAGTTGGCTATTGCTTTAGGATTGATGAGAACAAAGACAGGTACAATGTTGAGGGTAACAAAGAACCTTCGTACCTGCAATGATTGCCACTCTGCATTCAAGTTTGTTTCCAAGGTTTTTGGAAGAGAACTGATTGTTAAGGATGCAAAGCTCTTCCATGTGTTCCGAGATGGCATCTGTTCATGCAAGGATTTCTGGTAAACAGCTAAAGTACAACAGAATCTAAAGCCAGTGAATGATAAACGCTCCGTTTGGCGGACAGTTTTCTGCTTATAACAATTGCCACGCGGACTCTAAAAAGAATATACTAGAAAAGTTGCCAAACAGAATTAAAACTTCTCAAATTTGGTTGAAATGAAAGTTGTTACCAAACGTGTTTCCTTCCAGCCAAATCCAGATAACCATTGCCACGCGGACTCTAAAAAGAATATACTAGAAAAGAATGCATTGTATATATACATGTAATACATGCTCTGATTTGGTTCTGTTATTTACAGTGTACACAAGATGTAAGAAGGTAAGGAAAACTCTTTTCTCACATCCAAGAGAAAAAAAATTTCAGTTTCAAAAATCCTATTCTGATCTAAGGAGTTGGCTGGTAAACGCTGCTGGTAATCAGTAGGATACCCTGCCATTTGTTTGAATAGCTTCTCTTGAGATGTTTGGGAAGACTCAAAGGAGTTTTCTTAACACTCTGATCCTTATGCAGGTTGAGAATGCATCTTTTCATGGATATCCTTCACAATATCCCGTAACTCGGGAAAGATTGATACTAGCACAAGTTCAAGGATTGCATAAGCCACTTGCTTTAAGCATACAGTAGACTGCAATTCACAACGAAGTTTACCAGTGGTTAGTTCCAATGAAACAACAAACATAAGAAAGGTCAATAAATAAGTAAGCATATGTTCGGAACTCATAAGATGTTAAGGAAAAGAAAGATAATAAGGAAAATGGTCTCTTGATTTTTGGAACCGGATTTGCATTGGCACAAAGAGAAGGAAAATTAAGACTTGCTAAAAATTTACATAAATTTAGATTTCTTAGGCTTCATATAATAAAGATACTTGAATACAATTAGTTTTAACAGATATCTAAAATTCATATACTGAGTTTGAACTTTGAAGCTATTCTTTATTTTCCCGCACATTCTTTTTACTTCCCGATCCCCTTTATATTTTTGGTTTTCCCCAATCATTTTCCAAAGTGCCAAAACAGAAGTTCCGTCGATTCATACAATTAGATGAATGCAATGCCATACCTGAAGGAAATAGTATATATCTCGAGCACAACGCTTGTACTGTTTTTTGCCGATCAAGCTGACTAAAGCACTTGGGGCAGTATCTGGAATAAGTAATTAGATGGTGTAAAAAAACTAAGATGTCAAGAAGCACGCGAAGGGATAGTCAGCATGAGCTCAAAGGGCTAATGGATGGAATGGCGACCAGTTGGAAACTTGGAATCAAAGAAGGGATAAAACAGAAAATAAAAAATGTAAAGGAGATGGAGGTAGAGGTAAAACAGCATATTTGAAGCCTTTTACTCTCAAGTAAGTGTGACTTTTAACCATTAAGAATAAGATGGGAAAACTCACTGAAAAGCATCTTTTTTACGCTACTAGCCCTGCGAGCAGCCTCAAGCTGCTGCTCAAAAGAACCAGCTTTATACGCCCAACCCATTGAAAACTGTCTTGTGGGATTCCCATATCGCTGAGAGGGTTGACCATCATTTCTTTCACTACGAGTGGTTGTTTTCAGGAAGAAAATTCCATCTGGCCAGAGAATCTGAAAAAACGTAGATATATATAAATACACACATTAATAGTATAAGTATTTATTACCTGCAATATCTGATTAATTGTGTTGTAAATCATTTGAGTTCCCATTGAACTGCTTATGTTAATGAGAAACACGATAAGAAAAGACTATTACATCTTGGATCCAACGTATTCCTTGGGCAATCACATCTTCCCGCCGAAGCCAATGGATTTGCATTAACAGCCAGTCATCAATAGCGTCTTCCATCATCAACTGCAATATTTGCTTTGATATCCAAAATACTTGTCTCCTGCATAAAAGTGGAGTAACAAAAACACATTAAGATTGTCCATGAAGTACAACATATAACCTATAGTATTACACAGGTACTAACTGCCTTATTCTATCATAGTCATCCTAAAATTTCACAAAAATCAAAGGTCATTTAATACTTTCGCCTTGTTCTTTTGAGTTGGATGTTGGAAGAAACGGGAAGGAGTTGAAAATGTTGGAATAATTAAAGTGTTAAAAAGTCATTCAATTAAATGATCACCCAAATAAATATGCAAGAAAACTCTAATTTTGGATAAAAAAGAATTCACCCTACTCCGTGTTTGAGGTGGTTTGTTATAAATTTAGATATATTATGGTATTATATGTTCATCATATATAAATACCTTTTTTAAATTGTTGTTGGAAGGAACTAGAAAGAGTTTGGAGGAACTGGAAGGAGTCAGAAGAAAGTGGAAGGAGTTAAAAAAAGTTGGAAGTTAATTTTTCAAACCCAAAGAACAGGGCCAAACCATCCGATTAAAAAAAACTTAACGTAATATATAGGCTTAAAACATGTTAAAATATAAGTTGATGGATTTCATACCAAACGACCTTGGATTTTTGTGAAATTTTAGCATGACGATATATGAGATATACACATACACATACACATACACATACACATACACATACACACACACANTTTTCAAACCCAAAGAACAGGGCCAAACCATCCGATTAAAAAAAACTTAACGTAATATATAGGCTTAAAACATGTTAAAATATAAGTTGATGGATTTCATACCAAACGACCTTGGATTTTTGTGAAATTTTAGCATGACGATATATGAGATATACACATACACATACACATACACATACACATACACATACACATACACATACACATACACATACACATACACATACACATACACATATACATACATACATACATACATACATATACATACATACATATATATATATATATAGACACACACACACAGAGAGAGAGAGAGACAGAGAGGACACTTAATCTTACAACAACAAATCTTGCAACAATTCGTTTGGGGTACCTACAATGCTCCGTTCATAAAATTGATTGTTCCTACCCCCTAAGCCCCCCGGTAAACCCTCCTAGCCCGGACCGGCCCTAATGCACCCCCGCACCCCCTCCAATTGCATCATTTTTCATTTTGGTCAATTATTTGACCACAAAGTCAACAAAATGAAAAGTAGTAAAATAAGTGTGAATTCTTATTTTGACTTTTGACTTCACGAAGTGTGGTTAGGTTTTGTTTGGTTAGGTTTTGTTTAAAAGAACGGAAAATATTGTAAGCTACATATATTTTACCTTGAAAGGAAATGGGAGAATTGTGATATTTACTTTGGGCTAGAAAAGGAAAGTGCGGCGTTAATTGCGAGACGGAGGAAGTGTGAAGTTTTCAATACGTAATATAAATAAAATAAAGTAAAACAAATGAGAGAATGACAGGAATACCGTCATGTTTCATTACCAAAACTGCACAAATGCACCATGATAAGAAGTTAAAATGCCAAACGACTGTGGGGTTGTGGTGAGACATCTCTTTTGCTTGCAGGATGCTTAGACTCTAGAGTGAATTCCTAGTGGAAACAATATATGCACACATACATCAGAATCCCTATGTGCCCTCTTATCTAGGCACATACTGTCACAAAATTGTCCTTTCTCTAGGCCCCCTTCATTAAATCTTGTACAACTAGAGAAGAAACTTCATGCATGTTTTGAAGCACAAACTTACATCTTCTACCTTTTCTATAGCTAAGATCTCCCCAGATGCTCCTTGTTTTGTAGCATTTAGTATTTTGGTAAAAAGAGTTTTTTGAGAAGCTGTGAGTTTTTCTCCAAGGCTAATCCAAGTAGCATTTTCAAGATTTTTTTCCCTTACAAATTGCTTTTGTTTTCGGGGTGGCCTAATGTGTTCCCATGGCCCATAATAAATAGAAACCATTGTTCTTCGATTTCAAGTTACATGAAAAGAGGCGATAGTTTCAAAGGAAACATGCTATTTAAAAAATCAATATAATTATCAGAAAATTTTATATATTTATAACCATTATCAATGATGATTTAAGAAAACTATAAACATTATAAATGCTCATTAATTGTTTCTTATCATGTGTCCCAAGGGTATGCTTTAGAAAAGCTTTTTATTTATTTCTTATGAAAAGCTATTGTTGTGCAAAAGCCCTTAGTTGTGGGTCTGGCAAGACAGCTTTTATCAAACAGCATACAGACTTTCCGGTTGCTAAAAGCTACTCCGTATAAGCTACCCGAAAGTTTAAAAATAGCTTTTCATCTAATCAGGCCTCATGCCAATTGCCAAACATACACTAAGGCCTTCTCTCAAAAAACAAAAGAAAAAGAAAGGGTAAGAAATGAAAAGTAGCTTTACCTTAACCATCCTCTTCTTTTGAGCTGAAATACATTGTCTACTAAATTGAGAATAGGCACACTTAAATTTGGAGGTGTCCACTGCGAGGAAATATCAACAAGGATGGAGTAAATATATGTATAGAAACCCTTTATTTGATGAAAGAGGAACACAAAACCTGCAGAACGCAGGCTATATCATGAATATTACTCGGATTATTTTCTTTGGCTTCGAAGGGATATTCTTATGCTATCATAAACTTGTTAACTAGGAAGAAATGATAATTTCGTCAGTCACTGTTTCTACTTCATCTGTAGTTCAAACCCCTTCAGTCAATTTAATCACTTGGTTATTGGAATATTCCTTAATATGGGATCTAAGGGTGATTAGTCAAGGGATCTATATCCTGCACTATCAGCTGGTGAAATAAAACTCCATATTAAATATAAATAAAGAGAAGCGATGGCCTGCCCCCAAAATTAATTTTCACCTTACTCAAGTAATTTGGCTAGCAGGAATAATTCAGAGCTGATGTGAATTTGGAGCGGGCATTACCGGGTCCCGGCCCACCGCTAATTTTGTTAGGAAAAAAAACGTATGCTTAATTTTGTAATATAAAAGTTTAAATACATGATTTTCCTTTCCAGACACACACCAAGATCAAATTTATGGTAGTGCCCCTGGCATGCGCATAATGATAATAAAAATCATAATGAAAGAAATTTCAGTTGAAAGTCCAAGGATGTTAGGTCACTATCAATACCTCTGGTGGCACATCAATTGGGGCCTCCTGTTGACCCGAGAGAGTGGCAAAATTTGCTTCAGGACATCCACTAGTACCAACAACCTCATAATGTGGTCCTGAACTGCTCTTGGTGTTAGACCCGAAGCCTTTGAAATCCTCACCATGGTTTATGGCTTGATGAGGGAACTCCCTTGGGTTGGCTTCATTGTCTGAATGCCACCCATTGGCTTGTGGACTGAAACCTCCGTCAGATGAACTGTTTAGCAGCTCTGAACTGTTTTGCCTCAATGCAAGTTTATTAATGTCATCATCATTCCAGGACATTTTTTTGCCCGAAAGTGCAGTATAAGATGTAGTGGGGGAACCAACAGCTTTCTGAACTAAACCATCAGAGACTCCTTTAAATTGGCGAAATATATCATCCACAGCATCGTCCACTTTAACTGATTTTTTACCAAAAAAATGAAAAACAATACGGGTTATCATACATGACAAAACAAAACTACCCATTTTCTAATGAACCTTGACACACAACTCCTAGCTTACAAGTCAAAAGAAAACAATATCAACATCAACCGTCATCAATAGAAAACAACCCAAACAATAAAAAATCCATCTGTCTATAAAAAGAGTTTGGTTTCGTTCCATCATCTCCGATGGAGCCAAAATTTCACCATTTTTTGGCTTTGGGGTGTGATGGAATAAATCAAAATGGATCTCTAAATTGTCTGCGCTTCTTTAATTAATGAAGTAGCAGTTAGTCAAGCAATGCAACTTTCGACGTTGAGCCGGGGGTCTCTTTGGAAACAGCCTCTCTACTTTCGAGTAGGGGCAAGGTCTGCGTACACACACCCTCTCCAGACCCTACTCTTGTGGGATTTAACTGGGTTGTTGTTGTTGTTGTTGGTTTCTCAAGTTATTTTGTCCCATAAAAGTCATACTCCCTCCATCCCTATTTTGATTACAATATTCCCCCTTTTTATTGTCCCAAAATGGATTACAATATTCCACTTTGGTAACATTTGGACACCTTTAAGACAAAAATACCCCCACCTTTTATATCCCCACCCCCATGTGTGCAAAAATTAGATATGAGGCTAGTCATTGATTAGTGGTATTTTGGAAAAAGACTTATTTGATTTGACATAATATTAAAGTATGTGAAAAGAGAATATCATAATCAAAATAGTGACGGAGGGAGTATTTCTTAGAAATAATGTTATATTTAAGGGCCTAAGGCTTTCTAAAAGTTGTACCTTACAAAACTTCTAAGAGTTATACACTCATCAAAGTGGAGTCTTTTTATAGAACGGACGGAGTAACTAAATAGCCGGGATTTCAACATTATTGAGAAAAGATTGTCTGACAAGCAGAACTATGCAATGATTCATTTCAAGGAACTCTAGTCTAACACTTTCAGATACCTGGTTTTCAAATCTTAAACTTCAATTTCTTCTCCAAAAGGAAAAATCTTTGACTTGTCAACTAAAATCGACTACTATAAATTCTTTAGAATAAAGTGATTTAAACAAAAAGGTGAATGCTGTAAAGTATAATGAAGATAAGTCAAGGTGAAGCCATACCTGCCAAAGTTCTCATCACTGAAGATGGCTTTCCAAAGGAATAGCTCTTCATCCATGTAAATCAAAAGTTTGCTTAAATAAACATGAGTTTATAATGCAAAATTAGAACCACCTGAACAAACAAAACTACACACCTTTGAATTAGTACTTAGAAAATCCCACACTTCATGTTGCTCAGCAACATTAGCAATGGACAAGAGATCCTGTCAAAAAAATGAAGACCTGAAAACAGCTTTAAGAAATATAAAACAGTGCATTACAAAGTTGTAGAGAGCGGCTGGAATGTACCTGTAAGTACTTGTCAAGCAAGATACATCGCTGGTGAACAAAAGCATCTTCTGTGCTTGAAGAAAAAATTCTTTTAGGGGGCAAATGTAATATGTAATTTGGAATGTCCTTTAGGTGTCGGTGCAATCTCTCAAAGTTCCTGTATCTGCTAAGACAGCAGGAACAAATAGCATTCAATGAACCAAGCTCTAGGATAACCAAGAAATAGGAACAACATAAGGTTCCAACTATGCTTTAAAAACATAAACATGTAACAAGCTAGTAATTTTGGGAAGGTGCAACTCTAGTAAATTGTCAATTCTAATTATTTTATAAAGTGTGTTTGTCTTTCAACTAAACTTAAAACACTCAACTTGTTCAGAGTAATCTTTTTTGAAAAAAATAATGCATTAAATTAAAAAAAACTTTTTTGAAATATGCCTTTGTTTTGGGACAAACATAAGTTTTGAAACATGATTTTTTTCTGGCGGGGAGAAAGTAGAAGATAAAAAGAAAACCAGACCTTCTCTTCACGAACCAAGTGTTATTATCAGCATCTGTCACAGCAACTGAGTAAACTGCGAAAGATTGTGACCCCAGTTTCTCAAAATATGCCCCTAAAACCTTTTGCATCAAGGAATTAAGTATTACCCCGAATATTTTTTAGGAAAGGAAGATAAGGCTCTTGTAACATTTACATGACTATAAGGATAAAAGGTAATATAGTTCTTATACCCGGCATTTGAGCTTTGGAACTAGATGTATGTCCCGGTGTAATATCATTTCTGATGCACTAGCATTCCTCCCAACCTCAGCATTATTGCATTTTGACTTATATTGTCCACCTTTACTAGCCAACATATCTTCCATCTCTAGTTGGGTATTCAAATCGAATGTGCTATTTGATCTCTTAAACTTAGTTTTACTCTCAGGGGTTGTAATGGAAGCAGCGTCTTCAGCTTCCTGCATTCAAGGGCTTGCTTGCTTAAGAGGCTAGCTATTTGTTCAGAGGCAATTATAGATGATAATATAATACATATGTGCTCTAGGGATAGAATAGGGATATACTGAAATTTTACCAGAGCCTTATCTTCCTTTCCCAAAAATATTTCGGGCTTCTGAGTTGCTATTTCCTTGGCTATAATTTGTGAATCATTAATAACACCACCAAATTCTTGTGGATCTTGAGAGTCAATAGAAGCATACTTCCTGAATTTTTTCTTATAGTTTTTCCCTATAGCCCACATATTCTCAAGGTTTTCAGGCATTAGAACTTCCGTTCTTTTCAGATTTGCTGCTTCGAAGGCACGAACCCATTCCGCAGGTCGTGGATGGATTGGCTCCTCTTGAAGAATTTGATTAGACATGGAGTTTCCAGAAACATCAGATGCAGTTCTTGTGAAGGAAAAATCACTGCTATGTATATTTTCTGCAGGAGCAGCATGATCATGGTCATGACCCTCCATATTTGTAGATATATCTTTGATAAAATCCTTAATTGCAGAAAATATATATTCAATCAACTCATTGATGTACCTACAAGGATGGTATATCTGAAGATGATCATAAAAGAGTGGAATGCAAAGATACATCAACGGAACCACTGAATAAGGTAGTTTCTTTTTACTTAATTTTTACTGGTATGACAATTAAGAGAAATGACAAATGAGAGATTTGGGTGCCTTTTCAATTTAGCACTAGAAGTGCAGGTGCTTAAGAAAAAACTAATCCGGTGCTTTCTTAAATAAGCTTAAGAAGTGCATTTTTTGAATTAAAAGTACTTTCTAAATTTCCTACTCAAACACTTCTTTTTAAAGTAAAATCATTTCTCTTTCTGCTAAAAAACATGTGTTTTTGTAAACAAGTTGACTCAAAGAAACTCCAAAGTCCTAATCCATTGCAATCATTAGATCATATTGAATCTCATTCAGATATGCAGAGCTGGTGCTTTAGATGATTTCTATTAATAAAATACAGATCAGTTACATACATTTTGCCATGGAAGAGTAATAGTGAAAGAATATCAGATATAGAGCATTTTAATTCAAGATTCGTAATTATACAGTTTAACATTGTTTGTGAGGAGAAGAAAAGTACTTTTAACTGTAAAATGATCCAAATGAGGGTAACAGATAAAACCATCAACTAACTTCAGAGGATAAAGTAGTAGGGTTGAAAAAGAGCAACCCGACACACAATGCGTCCCTTTTAGTGAGGGTTTAGGAAGTTTCCCACCACAAGGGTATAATGTAAGCAAATCTTACCATGCAACTGTAACAACAAAGCCAGAAAAATCCCACAAAAAGTAGCGTTTGGGGAGGCCGTGAGGGTGTGTATATGCAAAACTTATCCCTACTAGGTAGTAGAGAGATTGTTTCCAAGAGACCCCCAACTCAAGTATAAAAGTGCAGACAAAGAAACTATAGTAGCACGAATGAAGTACGAGCATAGACAAAATATGAGCACAAACCGACTCTAGCAACTAGACACAAAGCACAAAAAGCACAAGTTACAGACTAAGGCATAAAAGCACACCAACATTTTACAATTAAATGTTGAGAAACACATATACCTCTAATCTTATTATTGGCCTAATAATCTTTAAAAATTCAACTTTTCCAACCAAGTATATCCCTCCGCTTTCGGTGGGTGTTAGTCAACCACAATCTCCGTAGTTTATCATTGAGATGGCCACATCAGCCAAACAAATCAAAACTCTAAACAAAAACTTCAACTAGCGCCTTATATGGATATCCTATGAGCTCTCATTTGCTACCTTGTTCAACCCATATTCTTGTTCCAGTTGAGCCACATTCTAGTTTGCTTTTGCCTTGTCATCACCTTGTGCAGCACCCATTTGGTGCATCGAATTATTTTCATGAGAATATAGAGAAGACGAGAAATGGGTTACCCATTAGTCATTACTGCCAGATCAAATATTAACTAATGGATACCACACTTGATATCAATAGAGGACCACTTTTCACCCATAAAATTAGATTACATAAAATAGTAGTCCATAACTATTAAAACGGGCAGATAACATTACACACGGACGGGGTAGCATAACAAAAAGCTTGACAAGAACATTAATAAGAAGATTACCCACCATGGACTTGCAAAATTCATTATAGGTTGAATTACCAAACAAACAACAATTTCTCGAGCAATGCAGCGAACCAGAGGGCATTGGGCTTCTTTTGGTCTTAGCACTATAGCTAGGATTCCGCTCACAAGACGCTGAAGAACCTATTCCAACGAAGAATAAGTTGATACCCTAGAACAAATGAAATTCAAGTAAATGGATATATCTTCATAAGAGCACTACATTCACACCTTGTATTCACACTCTGCAGATATCAGAGCTGGGTGGAGTTCTTTAGAGGCTGATAAATGCTGTTTCAATCTCTCATCCCTCTCTTCAGACGAAAGTGTCCCCATTATGTCCCTGCCAATTGCAGCTTGGCTTCTACGGAAAAGGTCCAAATGGTCTCCTATCAGGTCCACTATATCCCTTAATCATCAAAGCACAGTTGATCAGTATCAAGAATTTAACCCTTCCTATAAAAAAAGAAGTTCTTACACTCTGAAGGACTGAGCTGTATGTCCTAAAAATATATTGAATTACGGCTTATGAAAGGTGATCTAATGACATATGATATGATTACAAATGATACCTTGTCAACAGGTCAACAATGTTTATTTCTTTGACTCTTTGAGATATTTCAGCTAAGGCATCCATAATTACATCATGTATTAGGTCAGGTGCTTCCTTGTCCGGCGTAATATCAGAATACCACAAATCTTTTACAAAATCATGTAAGAGCTTGTTCACAAATTCCTCTGTGGCAGCTTCCACAAGAGGGGCATCAAATTTCCTCTTCCATTTTGGTGGAGGCAGTGATGTAGAAAGACGGGAATCATTCACCGATAGCTGTTTCTTTTCCAAATGTGACAAGTACGTCTGCCGCCTAACATTTTGATGTTTCCAATGAAACTCCACCTCATTCAATACCATCCTTAACACAGACACTAACAAAACAGCAATTGGGAAATTCATCCACATCGATTTACTAGTGTCTGCAACCAAGGTAGCAAAACTTTAGAAGAGAACTGCAAAGTGAAACTATCACACAACCCCCAAAAAAATCCATCTACAACTTTCATTATTCCTGTCAACTTTGAAATCCATTTAGACAGTGCAAACTCTTATTGTAATTATATATATTAATAGTATGCTCTCATTTATTAACTTATCCACCCATTTACAGTCTTGTTCCTCAGATTCTAGCTATTTAAAAATCATATGTGAACTCAGTTAAACATTTAGGATGTATTTGGTTGGAGAGTAGGGGAGAGGAGGGAAAGAAAGGGTGAGGAATGTTTTTTTTTTGAAAAAAAACATTCACATCGCCACCCTTCCTTTCTCTCTCCTCCCCTCCGACCAAACACATCCTTAAGCAAGAAAGAAAAGGAGGAACCTTTTTTCACTCCACACTATCTGTTAATATCTGTTGGGATTTCTCAAAAATAGCACTTGTACTATATTCTGGAGTATTTGTTTATGAACAAAAAATCCAAACACATCCTGGCTCACACTGACATAGAGGTAATTAAGTTCGACACACCTTCCCTTCCAGACCCCACTATTGAGTGATATATTCTGGACTTCTGAGTTTGTTTGGTTTTGTTTGGTAGGAAGGAAAAACGAAAGTAATCTGAAGCTAGATTCATTTTACCGATTTAGCAGCACAGTGAAATATTGGGTGTAGGACTCATATGCAGAAAAACCAAGCTACCAAAGGATTGCCATATTCATTTGCTAACCAGGCTGTAAGTCGGTAATCATAGGTCCATAACTAGGATTCTCTAATCAGCATTGTAATCATTTGAAATTACACATTTCTGATGGATACATAGATCAATGGACATGTATAATATGATACTCCCTAATCCATAAAAAGAACACAGAACAAAAAAAACAAGTTCCGTTACATCTCACATACGCAGCAAAGAAATTTAAAAAAAAATGAAAATTTCTAAAACAAATTAAGATTCTTAAACTTACGCGTCAGGAAGTAGCACACTGAGAATATACATAGAGCCCACCATACGGTTCGAAGCTTGGCTTCTTCTATCAGATCATGCAGAGTCCCCATTATTATCTGCAAGGAAACCCTAGAATTTCTCGATCGATTTTGGTTTTTGAGCGGGACAACAAGAAAGCCCGGGAAGAGAAGGCGAGAGCCACTGCATGCTCAATTGCGCGGAACCGATTGAAAAATTGGGGTTAAGTTTCGAAATTAGAATCGAAAATTTAATGGATGATTCATGAT
>OOIL02001115.1:1074485-1127650 GCA_900332095.2 Cuscuta campestris | reverse complement strand
ACGGAGATGGAAGGGCACCTTTATGTTAGTTAATGCTTCAATTGTTTTTATTCACAACAATAGATCAGATATTATTATTCAGATGTTTGAAAAGTACTTGGAGGTTATTTTGATTAATGAATAGTATTGAAATTTTGGCTTTGTTGAAAACATGTGTGTTTGAGTATCCCATTTATATAGATTGTGCATGGTATGAAATTGAACAAGCACTACGTTGTGCATTTTTGGAATCTTGCAACGGAGCATTCTGTTGCAGTCGCTACGTTACCAATTTCTGTTGCAAATAATTTTTTTCCGTAGCAAACATTAGCAATGGAGTTGCTGTTGCACTTTTTCTGTAGCAATTTTTTTGCAACGGAAATATGGTTGCAAACTTTGGATGCAATATACTGCAATGGAAATACCGTTGCAAAATGTGGCAACGGACTTTTCGTTGCAATGCTCATGTTGCAACCGTCCGATGCAATGCTCTGCAACGGAACTTCTGTTGCATCTCTGCGTTTGCAACAAGGGTTTTTGCAACGGCTGAATTGCAACGGAAAAGCTGTTGCAATAACCATTAGCAACGGAATTATTGAAGAAATGCAACGAAATGTGCCGTTGCAATTACATTATATTCTTGTAGTGCATCCAATTTGGATGATTCACCGAATCCATTGCTGACTTCACCACGATCGGTTAAGTCAAACGGTTCCGTAAATTAAAGTTTATTTGTTCATAGAGGCAGCGTGGTTATAATTAATAGTAAGAATTGTGACATACATGCAATTTTATTGTGTCATGAATTTCATGACTTGTTTTCTCCAATGAATGACTTCTTTAAACAAATGTCAAAGTAAAGTTTATTTTCAAACCAAAATTATATTTAGGCGCACTGCATTTACTGTTTTATTTCAAATATGCTTTCTTCAATTTTTTGTTGGGGAAACATTGCATATATCTCGACCTTAGCTTCCGTACCCTAAGAAATTTAAAATTACATACTTCTATTATTATTGAGAAATCTTTAGTTTCTGCGTATAACTCCCTCCGCCCCCTTTAGATCTTCTCATTACGCCTTAGGAGACTTGACTGACTTTATATTTAATTCAATTTATTTGATTGTAAGTGTAAAAAATTATATGAAAAGTTGTACAAACCAAGAAATGACAAGACTATATTATTTTATAAAATAAGTGGTAAAAAGAAGGAAATAAAATGAATTAAGTTTGAATTTGTGAATAGTGTCTCTGGAAAGATCTATGGGAGGCGAACAGAGTATATTGTATAGACTCGTACTCTATTTTTTTTAAATATGTAATATCCCAAAATTTGTTATAGATTCTTTCTTATTAGAAATAACTTTTAACCACATAAATTTTCACTTTGTTATGGACTTCATGTGAGAGGAGAAGTACAAAGCTGATTAGTAATGAAAAAAAAGCTATGCAATCTGAAAGTATTTATGTCCATCAACATTCAACATTGTACGATAGATAAGGTGAATAAAGAAGAGTGGTTAATGGATAGCATGTTGCATTGTCCGACAATTATGCCTTAAATATTTCGAAATGGTATGTTATTATATTGAGAGGCATTCTTTTTTCCTCCAAAAAAATAATATTTATATTGAGAGGCACATAATGGGAGCCTCAAAAACCACCCCTCCATGTATATAACACGCATCCCTTACATTTTTGTTCTAGCGTTGAGCGAATGGTTAGCCAGCCTTGGGCCAACCCAACATGAATAAGGCCTTTGGCTACTTTTTTCCCCTCCTTGTTTCTTGCCTCGCATTAATAAGCAATGTCGAGGCAAAATACATTGGACATCGTCACCTCGTTAGGGGTGAGGATTTTGATTTCGAAAACAAGGTTGATGATAAAAGTTTGAAATTCGCCAACGAAAGACAAAAGAAGGCTTATGTTGCACTCCAGGCATGGAAGAAAGCCATATATTCTGACCCCAAGAATATAACTTCAGGTTGGGTGGGTCCCGATGTCTGCTCATACAATGGCGTCTTCTGCGATCGTGCCCTCGACGACCCCAAGTCTCAGGTCGTCGCGGGCATTGACCTCAACCACGGAGACATTGCGGGCCACCTCCCGGCCGAGATTGGCCTATTGACGGATGTAGCTCTCATCCATCTGAACTCCAACCGGTTCTGCGGAATCATCCCAAAGAGCATTTCCAAGCTAAAACTCCTCTTTGAGATTGATTTAAGCAACAATCAGTTCGTAGGCCCATTCCCTCATGTTGTTGTGAGCCTGCCCTCCTTGAAATATCTTGATCTTCGGTTCAACAATTTCGAAGGCAAATTGCCACCCGCTTTGTTCGACAAAGGCCTGGATGCGATTTTCTTGAACGACAACCGCCTCGAGGGAAATCTCCCCGAGAATCTTGGGAACTCGACTGCATCCGTCCTTGTCTTGGCCAACAACGAGTTCACGGGTTGTCTCCCGAGGAGCATTGGGAGGATGGAGAAATCGTTGGAACAATTGTTACTCTTGGGAAATGTTTTCTCAGGTTGTGTGCCCGAAGAGATCACTATGCTCAAACACTTGACCGTGCTCGACGTGAAAAGGAACAAATTGGTTGGGGAGTTGCCCACGGGATTAGAGCATATGCAGAGCTTGGAAGTGATGGGTCTGGACGACAATAGGTTCTCTGGACATGTCCCTGATGACCTCTGCACATTGCCTAATCTTAAAAACTTGTCATTCTCCGACAACTACTTCGAGTCGGAGGACCAATCATGCGTTCCGCCACAGGACGGAGTAGTTGGGTCGGTCAATCGTGGGAACTGTTTGGTAGGAGTGGGAAACCAGAGGACGAGGAAGAAATGCCAACAAGTTTTGAGCAAGCCGGTTGACTGTAGTAAAACGGGTTTCAGGGCTGGCCCGCAAGGAACATCCGACCGTCAAAAGTCTACAACACCCAAAACATTGGTTCCATTCAAGCCAAAACGTATTGTTTCTCCACCACCACCGCCGCCACCTTTGAAAACTTACTCTCCGCCACCACCACCACCGCCAGCTTTCCGGAATGTTGTTCTCCCTCCGGACTTGGGGTCTGTGTACGCATCACCACCGCCCCCAATATTTCACGGCTATTAATTAAGGAGTGCATCAGTGCCATCATATTTCGATGTTGTTTTAAATTCATGTTGAAAAAAGGGTTGTGCAAATTCAATACATTGTGAACATAAAGCTCTGTATTACGGAGCATTTGAATGATAGAACTCATGGATGGTATTAATTCATTAGAAATATTTGGACTAAATACCACTAAAATTTAATTTATTTCTCTAAATAGTACATAAACTATTTTATTACCTAAATAGCACTTAATAATGTCCATAATATCCAGTGATGACAAACATTTACTTGAATAATGACTAGTGTATAATAACTAAAAATGATACTCCCTTCGTTTCTTAAAACCCTTCCTCTTTCATTTTTTTTGTTTTTCTTAAAACACTTCCTTTTTCTATTAAAAATCCACTTTTACCCCTACTTTTTCATACTCTACCTATCACATCATACTTTTTCACTAATAACTAAACTATCACATCATGGGCAAAATTGGAAAATCAACTAAAATTACACTTTCCTTATTTTGTCCCAAAGTCAAAACAAGAACCGTTTTAAGAAACGGAGGGAGTATTTTGGAAAAAAAACATATGTGATGCTATTTAGAGAAAGTCATTATGTTTTAGTGCTATCTACGTAAATTCCTTAATTATTATTCTTCTTATAATAATAATAGTAGTAATAATATTAACAACAACAACAATAATAATATTAATAATAATATTAACACTCTCTCCACCAAGAAACTTTCTTCCCAAGTCATTTGATTTATCTTGTTCAACATTTTTAACCTTCTTTGACTCTGACCATAATATGTGGAAAAATACAAAGTATTATGATCTAAATTTAATATTAATGTACTCTCTTTTGAAATTTAGTTTTGAACCCCAAAATAACTTCTATCTATAATAAAGAAAAAATTAGGTATATTTTAGACTATTTAGGTGGGATAGAAGGTTTTTGTGAGATGAGCAAAAAATAAAGGTTGAAATGGTTTAAAAAAGGAAGGGAGTATATCTATATATAAATAAAAATATTAATGGTCAAAATTTTACGTTAGAAACTATAAAAAGTCAAATTAATTTTTTTTTACAATAGCAGTAATAGTTATTATATAGTTATAATAATAACTTAATGTCAATAACAACAACGACAACAATAAGAATAGAGTAAATTTTATAAAATGTTCTCAGTTATAGTTCGTTTTACATATTTAGTCCCTACATATGAAATATCAATAATTTAGTCCTCAATTATTATATTGTTTTCTAGAAATGGACCTTTGTTAACATTTTAATTAAAAACATGGATAAAATTGTAAATTCACGCTCCTCTCTCTCCTCAATTAAGCTTTCTCTTTCCTCTCGCACTCTTTTTTCCGAAATTCATTGCTGAGTTTGAAGCTTTGAACCCAAAACCGGAATCATCACTCCTCTCTCAATTGTTCGTCTTCTTGGTGGAATCCAAAATCGAAACCAGTAACCATCATAGATGAGTTTTAAGGTTTACTTTCTTTGCAATTTACTAAGACTAACCCATAAAACTCACCCATGAAGGTTATTGGTATCAATTTTGGTTTCCACGAGAAAGATGAACAATTGAGAGAGGAGTGATCGTTTCAGTTTTGGGTTTTGAGTTTCAAACTCAATGACGGATTTGGGAATGAGTACGAGAGGATGAAGGAAGCTTAAATAAAGAGAGAGAGAGAAGAGTGTGAATATACAATTTTATCCTTATTTTTAACGAAAATGTTAATAAAGGACTATTTGTGGAAAATAATACTCCCTCCGTCCCAAAAAGTCTGTCCCATTTCGAAAAAAATACGTCTCTTAAAATCTATCATATTTCTATTAAAAAACCACTTTTACCTCTTACTTTTTCATACCCTACCTGTCACATCATACCTTTTTTCTAATAATCTACGTATCACATCCTACTTTTACCATCACATCAAGGGTATTTTTGGAAAGTCAACACCAAATTATCCCTCCTTATTTTACCACTTTAGTCAAAATGGGGCAAACTTTTTGGGATGGAGGTAGTATAATAATTGGGGACTAAATTATTGATATTTCATATGTAGAGACTAAATATTTAAAACGGTCTATAATTGGGGATCTTTTACGAAATTTACTCATAAGAATAATGATCATGATGATGATGATAACAACAACAACAGAACAAAACACTCGTAGATTAAAACCATGTTTTTCTCCACTAAAATTTTTACTTCACTAAATTCAATTTTGCTTAATCAAAGCAATCGAAATATCGAATCCATGAGCATCAGACTTAGTCAAAACTTATTTGTGACTTAAAATGAAAAATGTTGAACCTAATGTAATTCAAACAAATTGAGGATATTTTTCTAAATTATATTTTTTAATGTTATTGACTCAACTAAAATGTAATATCTATTTATTCTTTTTTCAACCTAATTGTTAGAGCAATAAATATTAATTTTGTTGTTGTGACTGTACTTAGAAACATAACACATTCTAATTTCCCTATGTACCCCAATAAGGGGATCAAGCCACACACAATTCAAAATATGTTGGTAAAAACTAACCGGATAAACCTTCAAGACGCGTGGTCCATGAGAATGCTTTCCTAAAAGTTTCTTATCTACCATTTTACAAACAACAAGGATTACAAGATAGAACTTTTAGAATACAACGAAGAAGACCAAATTGTTCGATCGGTTGCTTTCCGATACAATTTGCTAGAGAACTTTAACAAGAGTTGTCTCAAAATAAACATGAGGAAAAATGTTGGAAAATAATTTAGGATATGTAAACAAACAATTTATTAATAATTATTATTATTTCACTGATGTCTAGAATACTGAAAAAATAATTTAAAGAGACATGTACATTCTTAAATGACATAACTCTTGAATATTTATTTTTAATTTAAATGAGAAGTTTTTTAAAATGAATTGGTGTATCTCTTACTAAAGAGACATGACTATTCATAAAAGGCTAGGGCAAATAACATTCTAGATAATCCATGTTATTTATAAATTGCCCTCTTAGGTGAAATTCAACTTTTATGATGTTTATAGAGTACTCTCGTGCTATTTTATACTCTCTCCGTCCCAATTTATAATGTTTGTTCATTATTCACAGGATCAAACTTCATTCACTTTCTTTCTTTATTTTCATTAACAATTTGATAAAATAAAGTACTGTTGTCACTACTAGCTTTGTAGATCTTTTGATGTAGTATTTTCATATGTAATTTTTATTTTTTAACTCTATACCATTTGTCATATTCAAAATAATTTGAAAATAATTTAATCAAACATCTTAAACCGAAACAGACACTATAAATTAGAACGGAGAAAATATTTTTTGGTGTGAAAAGAGTTGCTTGTGATGTACTTGTAGTTCCAAGCAATAAAGAATGAGTATAACTACATTCAAATGAAATCAATCAAACTAGATTACGGCTTTGTTTGATAACAGCGTTTTCGATTAACGTTAGCGTTTTGGATAAAATTTTAATGGTACAGATTAATTCTGAAAACGCTAACGCTAAAGGCTACCGTCGGATAGCTTTTTGAAAATGCTAACGGTAATCTCTGACACTGATGCCAAACGGGGCCTACATCAAAATTTATTTTAATTACTAGTATTAGATTATGTAAAGAAAACAAGCAAGAATACTTTTTCCTTTTTTCTCTGCCTCAAATTAATTCTTCCCTTTAAGCACACGCGGAGCCTGATCGCAAGGCCAATTACCTTACGAGCAAACCCGGCCCCCACTCGAGGCGGAGTGGATCTTCACCGGGAAATAGGCGATCTGTTGTTCCCCGGCACTCCGACGGAAAACACAGCACTCAAACTCGAATGGCCGATATGAAAGATAAATCTTCGAATGAAGAAGAGATAAATCTAGCAGGTGAAGAATTAGGGGAGACAGCGACACCAGCGGCATTGACAACTGAAGCACCAAAACTCTAATCCGCCCCCGATAGAAGCGGAGCCAGCGATGGAGGTGGTGGTGGATGGGGCGGCTGGGGGTTCTCCGCGTTCTCTTACCTCTCCGACCTTCAGAAGGCAGCTGCCGTTGCTGCCGAGGAGATCTCCCGCAATGTAGAATTCTCATTTCTCCATCTCGTGTGTGCGTTTTATTTATTTCCATGTTGTTAGGTTACATTTCGAATTGCATTTCAGAGCTTAATTTTGAGTACTGTTGCCCTCTATGCCTAACTGAAGAAATTATGTGTCCATCGTTTATTTGATTTTGGACTGGAATTTTTATGTCTCATATTTGAAATTTCCTTCTTCCTATGTTCTTTCCGCTTCTAAACTGCCACTATTCTAGCATAGTAATACTTAGGTTTTGCATTTTTAGTAATTCTTAAATGAAGGGATTTAACATTACAAAAAACTGTTTTTCTAATGGAGTAAAGTTTTAGCTTTCCTGAATTGAACTTACAATTTTCATTCGGGGGTGTTTGCCAAGTGGTTGGTAAACAAGGCTGAGTTAAGAAAGCACTTGAGTTTCATATGACGCTACTGAATCCCTCTTGACCTGCCCAGTATTTTTTTCATTCCATTCGGGGATTTGTAATGTTTGCAATCTTTTTCCTAAAAAATATTTCCTATATGTATTTCACCATCCATTCTTCACTTTGATGATGGCCGTTTTGGGTATTTCACTTTTATGCAGGCTGTTGAGGCTGCCAAAACAGCAGCAAAAACCCTTTCTGACGTGCAGGATGGGGATGATGCATCTGAACCATCTAGAGAGCATGAAAGTGAAGACTCTGCAGTTGAGGAGCAAAGTGAAGATGAGGATGACAAGCGACGCAAGGAGGCTTTGGATAAATTGGAGAAAGCTAGTGAGGATTCTTTCCTTGGACAGGCAAGGCGATAATGAAATTCTGAAGAGGTCTTGTTTGCTTGTGTAATGTAGGGACTAGGGGTCAATGTTTTATGTTGCATATTTTCCGTATTTGAAAATTTAACCAATTTCTCCAATTTTCAAAAACATGTCTTGATCTGAAAATGTTCTGCTCTTATTGTTTATGGGCTTATGGTTATGGTCACCTCTCAACAATTTATGCAGGGAATAAAAGTTATTGACAATTCAGTTGAGAGTTTTACTTCAGGAGCTTGGCAAGCACTGGGAAATGCATTGAAAGGCGGTTCTGGTTTTGTACACAGGTATGCATGCTTTTATCTGAATGACAATAATACTAACTAATTATGTTGTTCGCCCTTGTTGTAAGGCTGTTATTAGATGAAAAGAGAAATGTCTAAACAAATAAATCCCTTCCCTCAGATTCTCAGTTAGCTTGTTATACTTATAGTATGTACCTTGAGTCCTTAATTGTTCTTAATTCTTATTCAGGCTCGAGGAATCCATTCAACACGGTGGCCTGCCTGGAGCAACAGGCTCTGTTGGACCATCCATACTGGAGGTCTCCAAAGAATTTTTCATATTATGATTATCTTTTTCAATGTTACAGAATTGCATCTGATGTGTCTACTTGCTCTACTATACAGACAGGGAAAACTTTTACTGCTAAGGGAATGCAAATGCTTGAGCAACTTGGTAAAGAAACCATGGATCTCTTAATCTCAGAAACTGGTATTGAAGTTGAGAAAAAGACCAAGGGAACTGAAGGAGAAGTAGATGAAGATCAGCTATTTGAGGAGGTTACATTTGAGCGATGCTTCTATATTTATGGGGGTCCAGAACAATTGGAGGTCACTTTCATTTTTTAATTGTAATTATACCTTTACGCTCCTTTCTGTTTGAAAGGCTTCTTTTAAGTTTGATGGTATTGTTTACTTGCAGGAGCTTGAAGCACTGTCCAACCATTATGCAATGCTATTTAACAGGAAGAAAGTGAAGCTACCTTCTGAACAAAGGTCTACTTATGATGGAAAATTTAAACAGGTCCAACTGATCCTGGACTTGAGTTTTGAAATTGATGGAAATATTGATTCAGAAAAGGGGAAACAAGTAGAGACTGGATATTTTGAGAACACTGAGATAAAGATTTTACATGATTCTAGTGTGAGAAAGGCTGCTCAATTGGCCGCGGGGTAATATTACATCTCATCCGGAAAATCTACTTTGCAGTCCTGGTCTGATTCGTAGAATTACATGACCCGTCTTGTTCAGGCATTAACAGTTTTACAACAGAAATGCTGAATATTTGAGCAACGGGAAATGCATTATTGCAATTATATTCATCTCCTTTTTGAGCTTACATATATCTATATACTCTATTACTCTACAACATACAGAATGGTTGGCTGTTTTCATGGGCAATCAGATTGTTTAAGACCTTGTTTGGTTTATATTGTAGTTTTGCAAATGCTTTGGCTGGACTAGCTCCCATTGATATGATTCAAAGGACCGTGGGGAGACTGGAATCTCTCCACTCAGAGGGTGTTCATGTAGGAATGCATTTAATTATGCTTGATTTCTCTTATCAACTTGTGTAACCACCAGTATTTACTTTCCAGTTATGGACACAATTAACAAGCAACTTATTGCCCATGTTAATACAGAGGCTTTCTGAAATGTGTTGCTCTGCTGTCACCCAAATTCTCATTCTTGGAAAATCTATCATATCAAATGTAAACAAGAATGGACCGGATGAGGATGGTGATGAGGACATGGGTAGAGTTAAATGGCCTGAGGATTTTATTGAAAGAGCTAAGATTATCCGAGCCAGAGCAGAGTTCATGACTTCAAGTATTGAGGCAGTCTCTTCAAGTTTTATCACAGGTAGAGTTGTAACAGATTGTTTTTAAAAAAAATTCAAATCATTTGTTATCTTCCTGATTTATTTGCAGATATAGTTCAAACAGTTTCTTTTCTTCACTTACCCCCTCTTTCGTATGATTGTAGTTCTAGATGATGGTTCATACTTCATATGATTATGTATTAGGATATGTAATGGTCAGTTTGCAAATATCCTTTCAAGTTAATGGGCTTGATTTTGCCCTGCAGGTATATCGGACGTTAATGATGCATACTTAGCTGCGAGCAAAGCTGTTTCTGCTTACTCCCATGAAACTTCCCAGAAAACGATCATTGCCAAAGCTAATAATTTTTCGGAAGACCTCAGCGCAGATCGTGGCACAGCCATTGGGAAAGTTCAGGATGGTCTTCGGTTCTTGCGTTATTTGGTTGTCACTACTTCAATGCCTGCTGCTTGAGAATTATTAGTAGATGGTTTGATGCATCCATGAATCAGTTCTGTTTTGGCATCTGTGTAAATAGTTTCATATAGAAGTCCATTCACATGTCCTTTCTCTTCCAAACAGACCCCTGCTCATTTTTTAAGACATCTCTTTCTCAAGGGAAGATACAGACATAGCATGTACAAAATGCTTGGTGTACTGCTGCTTAGGGTTACCAGCTGGGTTAGTTGTACTTTGGGTGTTATTCTTTGTGGGGCCCACTTGTGATAGACTTATTCTTTGCTGGAGTATGTCTTAACGCTTGCCCCCTTCATAGTTCATTCCATTTCAAGTCTCTTTTGCCTTTCATTTCAAATTTTTATCTAATAATTTACTTGGTCTCTCCCTTGTTTAACTTTCTATTTTTCTTTTCTAACACTATGTTTGGGTAACAGAATTTGGAAAGAAAAGAGAATAGGACTATTTTCTCATTTTCTCTCATTTTTTTCTAACACCAAGTTGAGAGGAATTCTGTTTTCTCTAATTACATTTTGTCTTTTCATTTTTTTCTTTCTATTTTTTCTTTTCTTTTCATCTCTAACCAAGTACCAAAAGTTCTTTTTCCTTTTATTTTTTTCTTTTCACTTTTAAATTTTTTGAACCAAACATAGTGACAATAGTGTCAACATCTCATGCACCAAACAGTGATTCCGTCTAAGCCAACAATGCCATATTGATTAAAAGTATATAATTATTGAAAACCAAGCCCTCCACCTTCTGTCTTGCATGTTAGTTGTTTTCGTAAATTTTTAAAAGTAAAATACCTAAATTACCTCTAAAATAAATCACTCTTCTCCACCTTATCTTCTCATTTATTGTCATCCCTCCTAAAAAGTACTGACAATTTCGAAAAATCAACTCTAGTTTTTCTTTTCCTTAAATACGTCCAAAAGCTAAAACAAGCGATTTATAACGGGACGGAGGGACTACATTTTTAGATCTTTTATTTCATTATTTCGTTTAACAATTACACATTTACACTTCTAAAATTTTTTTTAACAATATAGGAGGGTGGCCGAAACCAGCCGGTATGGTACCGAAACCGCCAATACTGGTACCGGAACCGATACCATGCGATCCGGTGAAGGTAACGGTGCTTAGGGGTGGTAGAACCGAAACTGTCCTGGAATCGTACCGTGTCCAACCCTAACTTCAATCAGATCAGATCTTCAAAAAATCAGATCAAATCAGATCACATTAGGCGAACGAAACGAGACCAATGTGTACCCTCACCCTAACCCTTCATTACTATGATATTATCTGTTTTGGGTTACACTCTCATAGATTTGTTTTTGGGCATCTCCCAAAAAGGTAAATTTTTTGGTGGACCTAAGGTCCATCATGGACCTACATATGAGCAAAATAAGAATTTTCTTAATATATAAATAAGCATCTGTGTTTTTTTAATAAAAAAATTTTTATATGAGAAGATCCACAAAAATAACATGCACTCAAGGTGCACCATACAAGCACTTCTCCTAAAAAGACTAATTCTAATGGGTTGATTAGACCTATTTATTTTTAAATCATTCTTCTTCTCCACTTCCGATGTGGGATGATGTTTGCACCTCAACAAACACCCCTTAAAAAGCCAGATCACACAATCATGTGACCTCCTCTTGCACGGGTATTTATTTGATTTACACACCATCTTGAACCTTCCCTTCAACGTAACATCGCGAGACACGCCATCCGACCTCTTCTTACTAAAAAGACTTTTGACACAAAGTATACTGCATACCAAAACTGCTTAGGTCACAATATTTGAGCTACCAAATCATCTTATACCGCCGTTAACACCAAAAAGGACATGTCGCCTAACCACCACTTGTCAAGAAGAGTTTCGTACAAGGTACCGTTTGCAGACCTTCGGTCATGTTGTCACACCGTGCAACACCGCACCCCTAGAACTTTGCACAATGCAGTTTTCCACTCTAGCCCACCCGAACCTAGGCTTTGATACCACATGTTTAGACTACGCGCACCCTCACCACAACCCCAGATTAGTATGGCATTGTCTTCTCTAAGCCAAGTAATCACAAATTTATTTTTGAACACCCCCCAAAAAAGCGCAAAAGGCCTCATACTAATGAGTTAGTTATCCATTTTTATTTAGGTCATTCTTCTACTACAATTCCGATGTGAGATAAGATTTGCAACTCAACTAAATATACTCTCTCTCTATTCCTAAATAATTCTACACTTCGTGTTCTTTAATGTCTCAAATCTTCACATTTCCTTTTAAAGAAGTAATTTTATAGTTCACATTCATTTATCCTATTTTGCAAAATATTAATTACTTAATTTTAGAAAGATTATTTAAGAAAACAGGGGGTAATTAAAAAACAAATCATCCAAATAGGAATAAAACATATTATCTCCGTCCCTGAGTATTTGTCCAATTTTGAATTTTTCCGGTCAACTATTTTAAACCTTTGACATATAATTAAATAAAATATATGTTGTATATTAAGTAGATAAAAATATATTTTGAAAGTATTTGATACAATAAATCTAATAAAACTATTTTTGTATCAATATATCATTTATATAAAATTTGAGGTCAAAGTTTACTAATTTTGATATAAAAAAAGTATAAAATGATAAATACTTAGGGACGGAGGGAGTAGCATTTATCTGAAAAATAGGAATTTCATGTGTTTATCTCCAAAATAAAAGTTTACATAGTGACATTTTGACACTGTATAATAGCATCTCACTATACTTTTTGGTACTATATATATATTGGCATTATAACTCCTGTTTTAGAGATAAAAAACATGAAATTATATTTACAAATTTTTTCCATGTTTTAGTTCCAATTTAGACTTTTTACTTTTAAAAAACCCCATCTCATTTTAAATATCGGTTTCCTCATTTTTAAATATCATTTGTTCCTGTATTGTTATGGAGTGATATCCATCCAAAATCAGAATCATCAAACGAAATTATATTCACCTTATAATTCTTGTCCAATTTCTTCTTCTTAAAATGGAAAATAAATTATATGAATATCAAAATTTGAGATTGTATACCAATATTCTAATATTACAAAATGACTAGATTCATACCCGTGCGACACATGGTCAAAAAATTTTCATCTTTTTATTTGAAATTATGTAATTAAAATTAATTGTTAATAAAGTGAAAGATACAGATTTTTATTGTAATATTATCACTATAACAATTTTCTTTTTAGAAACATTTAGAACCTGTTTTTTAGAGCTTAAGCTCTCAATTTCTTGTTTCTTCTAGTTTTTTCTAGTTTTTTCCAACTATTCTTACTCTTCTAAATTGATATGAGAAATTTTTTTAATTTTTATAAAAAATTTTGAAAATCAAAATGTTTTAGAGAAAAATACTAAACAATGAGTAAAACAAAAAAAGTACCAAATATTCACCATATCGTGAGAATGGTGCATTTTTATGCCATCACAATGCATTTTTACATTGTGGTAATGCATTTTCGAGACTGGAAGCAAAGTCTCCCCCCCCTCTCTCCCCGATAAACCCCACACCACGGCTCAATCGTAACGCACCCTTGATTACACTGTTGTAAGAAACATTATAAAAAAAGTTGTAAGAATAAGTCTCCTCTATATATAGTATCATAATAATAGGGGGTATTTTTCATTGAGACCAAAATATAGCCCAATTCCTTGTTTATTGAAAAGCCCAAAGTGCATATTTTTTACTGAAACCACCAAGGCAAGGAGTATTTCTAATTAAGTTATTAAACTACAGAGTAAACAAATATTAACCGGCCTGTTCGTTTGTGTAGTCTGTTTTCCCTTCACCTCTTTTTTTTTTTTTTTGTCTCCATATCTGTTTCTTTCTCTCTCATCTCTGGAGGCTTCCGTTCTCTTCATGGTTGCGCGTCTTTCGTACGGAACTTTTTCATTTTTGATTACAGCCTCATCTTTGGGATCCATGGTAAGAGATACAGTACAATTTATTAACCCTTAGGAAAAAATCCGTATGTAACTGATTTCAAGGTTTATTTTATTTTAATTCTTTGAACAAAAGTTACTGATCTGATGAAGCTCTTTGATCTTTTTATATATACTACTACGTAATAGATATATTTATGACAGATTTGGAGACTTAGATAGTGTAGATGCATTTGATTTTAAAAAGTGGAAAAATCGAGATGTACTTTGGACTTTTAATATCAGGACTCTTATGAATGTAATTTACCGTTTGTTCTGTATGAGTCATACACAGAATATAAATGAATGGTTGTAGGTGTAAAACAATGTGCAGATGTCTGTTCTATGAACCTACATGTTATATGTAATTTTCATTTTTTTTGCAATTCAGTACATCATTCTTTATAATGTATTATAAAGAACTACGGAGTAAATTAATTTTAGTGCCTCCAACTTAGCAATGTACAATATGAATTGAATACATGTTGGAGCCCTACTCTGTACCTCCAACTTAATAATTTAAATGATCATTAATTTTAAGGATTGTGTAGATACTATATTAACTAATCAACTTCATATATCTCTATCGACTAAAAACATTCAAATCCATTTTACTTTTGATACCTATTGTCTGAGCTCTTCTACGGAGTGAGTACATAGATTATATGTCCAGTGGATCCTTCCATTTCACAGTTTTCACCCATCACTATGTATTGCATTCCCCGTTCCCCCCACCCCCCACTGTCACAATCAAGAAATCGAGTATTGGGAAAATGCTTTTCAATAATGGGAGTTAGGGATGTGTAGGGACATTGCATGAAGTGCTTTTCAATAATTCAGTATTATTGATACATAAGTACTACAATGTGGGCCAAATAAAATATAGAGTTGCAGAGCGATTCCCTGCTTCCTATTATTTTTATAATATTTCTTTATTTAGATTATATTTAATTTATGGTCAAAACATGTAACTGTTTGACCAAAAATACATCAAAATGAGTAATGTTTTGTGGGACGGAGGGAGTATAAAAATTAACACATGGATTACATCTGACTTTTAATTGAATGGCTCCTATGTGTAAATGAGGTCGGGTAGTGTTAGGACTCTGCTTACAGGTTTCAACAGAAAGACATTAAAATATTCTAGAGTCAGATTAGGGGTGTATCCCAAAAATGCAGGAAAAGAATTATTAATAGTGCAAGGATGTTTCCTTCAAATAATATGGTCAATGGCTATTTTGCAAACGACATTATTTTTGCTGTTTAATTAGAAATTAGCCAAGATATATAAAGTTGAAGAAGATAAGTAATGAATAAGATTTAAATGGGAATGTATTGATACAAACATGCATGGTAGGAAAGCATGATTCTTTTAAGAAATACAACCAATACACGGATAAAAACATAAGCAATGGGCACACACCAAGCCAGTTAATTATGTATGTGCAGCATCTCTTTTCCAACATTCATATAACGCCACTTCTTAGAAGAAGTGGTTAATCAAACTCGCATAACAATGATTGCCTTATATTGTCATTGTCCTTGAATCCTTGTTCTTTCATATATATCCTTCCCAGCACGCCCTCTTTGTTTGAACCATTCTATGCATAAAGAATTTTTTTCCACAACATGCGATGTTAATGCACTATCCGACTTTGTGCAGTTAATTTCATCCAGAAGACCGTATAGATTGGGATGGCACCCAAAAGGCATTGCAGAAATTTGATCGGTGTAAACAACAACAACAACAACAACAACAACAAAATGCAGAAAAATAAAATGCTTGGAGATACCTCAAAATAAAATGTTGTGGAAATAGAATGCAGAGAGAATCGATGTAAGTGTGGATATAGTGCAGGAAAGATGGTGCAGGAACCGCCAATGGTATACGGAGTATTTGTGAAAAGCAGCGAAATTGGAAAGATGGTAAGAGAGAGATATTATTGAAAATGTGCATGGCAATATATAAAAAGCAAGGAACGAAGGAAAAGCAAGAGATGAGGGAATTGAAATGGGTGAAGGATATGTTTATGCCCTGAGATGCCTACAATTTATAGAGTGACATTATTGTAACCTACCAACTATTTTGTCTAGACATGCCCAACAAAAGGCGGGAAAAAACATATACCATTTCATTTTCTTTTTATATATAGTAGGATAGGATAACTAACACGCCTATAATTTGTAATTTCTCAGTTTCTCTGTTTTAATTTATTTTTCTTGATTGAGTTTGACACAAATTTTAAGAAACGTAAAATTATAGTGAGTCACAAAAAACTTTTCAACAAAAGGAAACACATGAAGCTTTTTGGGACATCCAAAATAAGAAAATAGATGATTAATTTGGTACGGAAGAAATATATTTTTGCAATTATACTTTAATATTTCGAGATGATTGCAGATATTCATGGAAAAATGTAGATTCATTTTAAAACAAGTTTTAGTTGAACATTTTTGTATAAATATTTTTCTACCCACGTTATTGATTATTTGGCTAGTTCTGACTTTTTTCACAGTCAATTACTTTCAACCTTTGATCCATTAATGAATATATTATATTTTAAATCTAATAAATTTGTTTTTGTATCAATATTCAATGTCAATTTTATTTCACAAGTGGTCAACATTCATCAATTTTAATTGCAAAAAATTAAAATTGGACAATTCAGAGATAGAGATAATATACATTTGAAATATTTGTGTACAATAATCGAATTTTTGAATTATTATCATCACATTAATTATTTCTTAAAAAGGCATTATTGAAAAAAAATTTGAGCGACAATATCAAAAGTTGAATAAAATAGAAGTGGGAGATGTGATCCGCATCTTTCATTTACTAATGAATCTATATATATATATATATATATATATATATATATATATATATATAGGAGGCGGTTCAAGTGAGAATGCACCTTGGTGAAAGAAATAAGAATAAAATCTAGCCTTTAGATTTGATGCATCGTGCGGCTCAGATTGCATCCTGCACTCAGATTTTGAGGTTATGCATTTTCAAGGGATTATGGTGCATTTCTACATGATGCATTTTCAAACCATTTTGGTGCACCTAATTTTGATGCAATCCTAACCCTTAGATCTCACAATCTAAAGCACCAGATTCATTCTTATTTCTTTCATAAGATCGCATTCTCACCTGAACCAAAATCTATATATATATATATATATATATATATATATATATATAGACACACACACACACGAATATATGTATTTGTAAATAATTATAACCATGATAGTAATGATAATTATAATATTAATAATAATATTAATATTAATAATAATACTAATAATAATAATACTAATAATACTAATAGTAATAGTAATAATAAAAGTAATAATAATAATTTTGTTTAGATCTGGTGTGATCTAATCTTATCTGATATGATCTGATCTGATATGATTGGATCTGATCTGATCTGATTTTAATAAGAATAAGTAATAAATATAAAAAATAAGCTGAACGAAACGCTACCTAAATTCTATGAACAAGAACTCTAAAGTAGTTTTGTTTTTTATATAGCACCACCACCACCATAATTCCGAGATACAGAACTAGGAATTGGAACCAAAACCACCTAAATGACATATAGTGAAGTTTGATTCTAAAAGTATATTGGGACTATGGCAACGTTTTGTTCACTATATTTTTTCTACTTATTATTTATTTTGATTATAATTAGACTATGTCAGACTAGATCAGATCAGAAATAGCTTTAAGGCAGTGTTCCGTTGAACTTATTTTTTCTACTTATTACTTATTCTTATTATAATCAGATCCGATCATATCAGACCAGATCAGATTAGATCAAATATCAAACCAGATCATGTTAGAAACAACTTCAATTATAACTGCAATCAGATCAGATCAGATCATCAAAAAATCAGATCAGATTAGATCAGGCGAACGGAACGCAACCCAATTATAACTGCAATCAGATCAGACCAAATCTTAAAAAAATCAAATCAGATCAAATCACATCAGACGAACGGAACGCAGCCTATGTGTGTCCTCACCCTAACCCCGTATTAGTATGACATTATCTGTTTTGGGTTACACCCTCGCAGATTTGTTTTTGGGCATCTCCCAAAAGGTAAATTCTTTGGTGGACCTAAGGTTCATCATAGACGTATATATGAGCAAAATAAAAATTTTCTTAATACATAAATAAGCATCTGTGTGTTTTAATAAAAAAAAATTATTATATGAGAAGATCCACAAAAATGATATGCACCCAAAGTGCACCATACAAACACTTCTCCCAAAAAAGACTAATTCTAATGGGATGATGTTTGCACCTCAACAAACTCCCCTTAAAAATCAAAATCACACAATCACGTGACTTCCTCTTCAACGATTATTTATTTGATTTGCTTACCATCTTGAACCTTCCCTACAACGTAACCACGCGAGACACGCCAATTGACCTCTTCTTACTGAAAAGACTTTTGACACAAGGTATACTCCAGACCAGAAATTTGCTTAGGTCACAATATTTGAGCTACCAAATCATCTTATACCACTGTTAACACCAAAAAGGACACGTCGCCTAACCAGCACTTGTCAAGAAGAGTTTCGCACAAGGTACCCTTTGCAGACCTTCGGTCATGTTGTCACATCGTGCAACACCGCACCCCTAGAGCTTTGCACAATGCAGTTTTCCACTTTGGCCTGCACGAACCTAGGCTTTGATACCACATATTGAGACTACGCGTACCCTCACCACAACCTCGCATTTGTTTGACATTATCTGCTCTACGCCAAGTAATCACAAACTTATTTCTGAGCACCTTCCAAAAGGGCAAAAGACCTCATACTAATGAGTTAGTTATACGTTTTTATTTAGGTCATTCTTCTTCTACACTTCTGACGTTAGCTGAGATTTGCACCTCAACTAAATATACTCTTTATTCCTAAATAACCTTGCACTTCCCGTTCTTTAATGTCTCAAATCTTCTCATTTTCTTTTAAAGAAGTAATTTTATAGTTCACATTCATTTGTCCTATTTTGCAAAAAATTAATTACTTAATTTTACCTTTCTTAAAAATTGCGTAGAATAAAAATAGAAAGATTATTTAAGAAAACAGGGAATAATTAAAAAACAAAACACCCAAGCAGAAATAAAACATACTATCTCCGTCTCTGAATATTTGTCTAGACTCTAGTTTTGACTTTTTCCGGTCAACTCTTTTGAACATTTGACATATAATTAAATAAAATATATGTTGTATATTAATTAGATAAAGATATATTTTAAAAATATTTGATACAATAAATCTAATAAAACTGTTTTTGTATCAATATATCATTTATATATAATTTAAAGTCAAAGTTTACCAACTTTGATAAAAAAAGTTTAAAGTGGACAAATACTTAGAGACATAGGGAGTAGCATTTATCAGAAAAATAGGAATTACACTATTTATCTCCAAAATAAAAGTTTGCATATTGACATTTTGATACTGTATAATAGCATCTCACTGTACTTTTTGGTACTAGATATTGGCATTGTAAATCCTATTTTAAATATAAAAAATATGAAATTCTATTTACAAGCTTTTCCCATGTTTTACTTCCAATTTAGACTTCATACTATAAAAAACCCTCTCATTTTAAATATAGGTTTCCTCATTTTTAAATCTCATTTGTTCCCCTATTGTTATGGAGTGATATCCATCCAAAATCAGAATCACCAAACGAAATTATATTCACCTTATAATTCTTGTCCAATTTCTTCTTCTTAAAATGGAAATTAAATTATATTAATATCAAAATTTGAGATTGTATACCAATATTCTAATATTACAAAATGCTAATCAACACGCCTATAATTTATACTTTTTCTGTTTAATTTAATCTTTTTTATTGAGTTTGACACAAATTTTAAGAAACGTAAAATTATAGGGAGTCACAAAAACCTTTCTAAAAAAAGAAACACATGAAACTTTTTGAACATGCAAAATAAGAAAATAGATGATTAATTTGGTACGGAAGAAGTATATTTTTACAATTATACTTAAATATTTCGAGATAATTGCAGATATTCATGAAAAAATGTAGATTCATGTAAAAACAAGTTTTACTTGAATATTTTTGTATAAATATTTTACTACCCAAGTTCTTAATTATTTGTCTAATTCTGACTTTTTTCGCAGTAAATTATTTTCAATATTTGATCTATTATTAAATGAAATATAAATGGTGTGGTGATTAGATAAAATAATTTATTGAATATATTATACTACATATTAAACTAATCTAATAAATTAGTTTTTGTATCAATATTTAATGTCAATTTTATTTAATAAGTGGTCAACCTTCATCAATTTTAACTGCAAAAAATTAAAATTGAATAATTCAAAGATAGAGATAATACTACCTCCGTCACACTCTTTTTGTCCAGTTTTGACTTTTGGAACTGTTCATCTAAGCACTTTGACTCATCAAATTCTCTCAATGTGTAAGTCTAAAAATAGTCATGTGTGATCTTGTTTGATTTGTCTTAACATATAGATTATTAATATATAATTTTTTATAATTTTTTAATATACAAATTACAAGATAAAATGGATTAAAGAATTGCATTGGATGATGTGCAAAAATGAAAGTGGACAAAAAAAGTGGGACGGAGGGAGTATAATTTTGAAATAATTGTGTACAACCATCGAATTTTGGAATTATTATCATCACATTAACTACATTTCTTAAAAAAAAGGAATTATTGAAATAAAAATGGAAAAATTACTCAAAATAATCCCAACTTTACCCGGTCTTTCAAAAATAATCCCACCTTACACTGTGATGCATAATAATCCCAACTTTATTGAAATTTGCCAATTTTGGGTCGCCGTTAAATTTCTAACGAAGGGTTAACGGAAATGCCCGTTTTAGGCAACAAAATGAAAGTTGGGATTATTTTTGATGAATTTTTGTTTTTTAATTTTTTTTGAAATTTTTATTTAAATTTTTTTAAATAATTTCAACCTCCATTTCTTTTTTTTTTTAAAGATTATTCTTACCTTAAAAAAAGATATAAAAAATAATAAAAATGAGAAAAATAACTAAAACCATACAAAATTAATCAAATAAATAATGTAATCAATAGAAATTAAACAGAAACTGGTAAGAAATAAAATAAATATATACGGAGTGGTGGGTTTTAACATTTTACACACTATACGGAGTCTTAATGTACTACTTATTTTTTAAAAGAACAAGCCGTCATGTAAAGTTGGAATTATTGTAGATAATTTTTTCTAAAAATAAGAATTGATATGTTAATACTTTGTATAGTGCGTAAAATATTAAAACTCACCCGTATATTTTTATTTTACTTTTACCAATTTCAAGTTACTTTCCATTGATTACTTTATTTATTTTATTATTTTTGTATCATTTTAGTTACATTTCTCATTTTTTTCATTTTTTTATATCTATTATTTTATTTTTTTAAACTAAGACTAATCTTTAAAAAAGGAAAAAGAAATGATGATGGAGGTAGAAAGTAATTTTAAAAATTTAAATGAAAAATTTAAAAAAATAAAAAAAATGAAAATTCCTCAAAAATAATCTCAACTTTCATTTTGTTGCCTAAAACGGGCATTTCCGTTAACCCTCCGTTAGAAACTTAACGGCGACCCAAAACTGGCAAATTTCAGTAAAGTTGGTATTATTATGCATTACAGTGAAAGATGAAATTATTTTTGAAAGACAAGATAAAGTTGGGATTATTTTGGATAATTTTTCCAATAAAAATTGGGCGACAATATCGAAAGTTGAATAAAATAGAAGTGGGAGATGTGATCCGCATCTTTCATTTACTAATGAATATACAGATTTATATACTCCCTCCGTCCAAAAAAGAAGTTCCCGGTTTGACCCGGCACGCACTTTAAGAAAAGTTGAAATTGTCTTTGACTTTCCCATATTACCCTTATGCCTACTCTCTTCCGATCCTCAATCCTCACTTCCTTCTGTGAACCCTCATACATCTCCTTCAACCATTATTACCATAAAAATTAACTTTCTTACACATAAAATTAAATTGAGGAATTGGGGAAATCTGGAAAATTTATAGTTAGAACTATGAACAAATATGGGAAGCTTTGGGAAAAAAGAAAAATTAAATGGGCGGAGGTGATGGAGATTATACTACATTAGACCTGTCCGGATCCGGCCGCCACACACCTCCGACCACCGCCTCGGTTTTCCGGTGCTCCCAATCTTGGGTGACGGGAAAAAATAAGAAGGGGAGACATTAGATCTGTTCGGATCCGGCCGCCACACCCCTGACCACCGCCTCGATTTTCCGCTNGGTGAAGAAAAAAAAAGATAAGGGAGAGAGAGAATGGAGAAAAAAAGATAAGGGGAGAGAGTGAATGAAGGGTAATTAAGTTTTTTTAGTATTAAAAACTTTCCAAAAAAAGAAATGTGAAATTTATTCGTGGACTAAGTTTATTTATGCAGCGAACCGTGACTGTTTCCCCCCAGGTGCATCGCTCATTCCCCCTTATTCTTCCTGAAGAATCTTCGTCTTCTCCAACTCACAGATTCTCTCGGCTCCCTCTCTTTATTCATCTCCCTCTTCTCTCGTATATGATTCCCGTCTTTAATTTCCTCTTCTCTACAAGGAACTGATCTTATTGCGGCATAACATAATCGGAAATGGCTTCGATTCCCTCTGAACTCACCTTGGGTTGCAGGCCCGTCTTCGTTCCCAGAACGATCAACGAATTTCTCCGCGAAATCTCGACGATCGATAGCTCATCCGATAGACTGTTCCGGATCGAAGATTATGCGGCGAGACTTGAAGACGAATTGCGGAAGATCGATGCCTTCAAGCGCGAGCTCCCTCTCTGCATGCTCCTGGTCAATGATGGTGAGGTTTCAATTATCGTTGCCTGTCTGTATATGTATATCTCGCTTAGGTTTTGGAAATTCGATTCCTGGGCTTTTTTCTGTACTGTTGGGATTATATGAATCACCCCGTCTGATGGTTGAATATCTGTTCAGATTATGCAGATTCAGTATATGTGAATGTTTAGAATCTGAGTTTTGATTGTGTCTGTGGAAATCTAAGTTGAATTTTTATTGGATGTTTGTTCTGATCATGTTTTCTTCGGATAGAAAAACAATAATAAATTGAAATTTGGAGATTTACGGTCTCGATAATTAACTTGTTTGTATCGGTTTTGGATTGTTGTTATAATTGCAGCAATCTTAGCCTTGAAAGTGGAATCGGCACAGTGTCGGAAATCAAGGGTTGAACCTGTACTGGAAGAATTTCTACCACTGAAGAAGAGCTCTGATGGCGATGATGATGGCGGAGATAGGACTGAGATCAGGAAAGAGGGAGACAGTAGAGAAAAAATGGATTGGATGAGCTCTGCAGCGCTATGGCATGGTGAAAACCATTTCACCAATAACAAAAACCGCCCTGACGCCGACCTTAGAATGGTAATAAGAGAACACTACTCAATAATCTATCTTCTATTGCTGCATACTCAACAATTTGTATTGGTATCAATTCATGGTTTATGAACTGTGTGTGGTTTTTTCTTTTCTTTGTGGATTTCAGACAATGGAGGAAGCAGAGAATAGCACAATAACCAATGACCTAATGGTCCCTTGCAGGAGTGGCAATATAGGGAATGGATTTGTAATGCCTTTTAAGAGACTTTCTGGATTTCCAACGACTACGAACGAAGACAAGAAGATGAAGAAGAAGAGGAAAATGCCAGAAGTAGCCGGGCTGACGCTCGGTACACCTGGTTTCAAGAACCCGAGTGAGGATTTGAGGATTGTTGGTTGCTGCTTGAGTATTAACACTAACATTAGTACCAAGGCTGCTGCATCTTCCACTGCTTCTTCAAGCAATAGTAGCAGTAGGAAGGAAAGAAGATGTTGGTCCCCAGACTTGCATGAGAGATTCATCAATGCCCTGCAACAACTTGGGGGTGCACAAGGTTTGTTTAGTTTCTAGCCCGAATGAATTTGGTTTTGGCTATATGTTTTTAATTAATTAGGCTTTTAATTGATTGATTGTGTTTGTGCTTTGGGCTTTTCCTTCCTCAGTTGCGACTCCCAAGCAGATTAGAGAGCTTATGCAAATTGATGGCCTGACCAATGATGAAGTCAAGAGCCATTTGCAGGTTGGTGTTCAATCTCTTGTGCATATTCAATCTCTTTCTTGAATTTCATCAGTTTGAATATGCTAATGATGATGGGTTTTCATTTGTGACTGATTCCTCCAGAAATATAGGCTCCACGCTAGGAAGGTTCCATCGACGTCCCTAAATCATTCTCTTGCTGTGTTGGAGAACTTGTTTTTGCCCGCGAAGTGTGGGACCCAATCTGGTTCTGATTCTCCTCAGGGTCCTCTCAACCATCAAGGAGGTGGCATGGTAGAAGAAGAAGAAGAAGAAGCTGATGACTGAATTCATCCCAGGAGATGGCGATGATGATGATGATGATCAGGTTCTCACCAAATTTTGCAGATAAAAAAATAGCATAGACTTCATCCCCTTCAGGCCACTCTGATCATCACTCATCATTTTATATATAAATTTCTGCACACATGGATTGATCTTTATCAGAGGAAGAGGGGGAGGAGATAAATTTTTGCAGGCTTAGATTTTTCCTTGTGCTTTGAGTTGATGAATGCACGGTTCATCAGCATGAGAGTTGACGAAATATCCCTGTGACGGATTCATAGAATAATTCTCCAAAAGGTGAATAATTATATAATATTGCTCTGTTTTATTTACCTCAAAACGAGTTCTTGGATCTCTTTTCTTTTATTGATGAAAAAGTTGAATGCTTTGATGGGCGTATTCGTAGATGAACAGAAAAGTGGGGAACTCTTAGAATATAAATAAATGTTTCTGAACTACCACCACAAGCGTGGGGCATTTTCCCGTGTTTAACGTTGCTAAGACTTTAAACACTGCCCCCAAGGGCGTTACTCCACAATCATTGACTTTGTGTCCAAGTTTTAACGGGTGAACAAACTCAACCCCTTCTTCAAACGGCTATAATGTTGTTCAGCTTCTTTTTTACTCCATAAATTCACTATTATTATTTTAAATCAAAACACACAAATCTTCAACACACACACACACACTCTCTCACTTCTTATAAAAATACTTCTCATCTTTCATCAATTTTTAAATAAGAAATTTATCAAAATAGTACTAAAACATAATGACTTTCTCAATATAAGACCAAATGTTTTTATTTCCTAATGTAGGATCTCTGATCATTATCAATTAGTCATTATTCAAGTAATATCCA
Source organism: Cuscuta campestris (assembly GCA_900332095.2). Classification (NCBI taxonomy): domain Eukaryota; kingdom Viridiplantae; phylum Streptophyta; class Magnoliopsida; order Solanales; family Convolvulaceae; genus Cuscuta; species Cuscuta campestris. The sequence goes on along the minus strand of OOIL02001115.1, from coordinate 1,102,124 downwards.
TCATTACTGGATATTAATCCTTCCAATAGACATTTAGGGAATTAAAAATTTTAAGTCTTACATTGGGAAATAACTTATGTTTTAGTCCTATTTAGTGCAAATTTCACTTTTTAAAATTTATCATGAATCTTCTATCCGATATTGAGCTTCATGACTCATGAGAACGCAATGTGAGTTCACCAAATGTTCAAGAATTTTCTAATCAATACTATTCTTAAAAGCAGGGGAAATTTTTCCCGCCTAAACGCGCGTACGTTGTGAACCGTCGATTAGCGTCAGAATCTTGATCCATGGCCATTATTCATCTTTGGAATGTTTCCATGTATAATTGTGCATAATAATTAATAATGTTTACATGTGTAATGATTAATAATAATTTTGCATATGACGTATTATATTATGGAATTTTTAATAATATATCAATGTTTTCATATATAATTCAGTTAATAATTAATAAACTTTTTTAAATAATAATAATAATTGTGCTTATAACATATTATATTATAGAAATTTTAATACTATTAATGTTTATATATATAGTTGTCCTTAATAATTTATAAACGTCTCCAGAAGGGTTATTATTATTACGTTGAAAATAGTAATAAAAACACTAAGTTAAAAATGGTAAGAATTAAAATAGAACGTTTCTGTGTTTAATAATATTGAAATAGAACGCTCACGTGTTTAATAATTTATAATTATTAAATGGTTGAATATTTTTATATAAATATATTATTTTTGTTAGGCATGTATTACATTGAAATAGCAATAAAAATACTAAGCTAAAAAAGGTAAGAATGGAAATAGTTTTGAAATAAAGTTTATTTTTAGGAAACTTTTTGTACACTATTGCCCAATATATCTTTTATATAATGTCAATTTAATTATGGAAATGGTTTAATAGCTTTTAAAAATTTTACGCTTAGCTTTCAATCTTATGGTAATATATTACCTTTTATAGAGATAATTAATTTCACTTACGGCACATTTTTACCTTTTAAACAGGAAATAAATTTTTATTACTTTTTATGAAAATTTTGGTTATAAACTATCAATTTTGCGAACGGAGCATCGTTGGTGTCCCAATTGGGTGAGTGACTTCCGTAGCCACTCTTTTTGAGTAGCTCTAGAACCCAGCCGTTGATATAATTACTTATATTATTATTCCATCCGTTCGGAAATGATTTTCTCATTTGACTTTTCACGGTCTCCAATTTATATTTTGACCATTAATATCTCCATTTATACATAGATATATTTTATGTAAATTTAATATTTCAAAACTACGTTTCATAAGGAAACTATTGATATTATATTTATATCGAAATACAATGTATTTTTTCCATACATCAAGGTCAAAGTTTACAAACTTTGACCAATAAAAATCAAATGAAAATATCATTTCAGATAGGAGGGAGTACTTTTTATGGAAATATCTTATTTTTGGAAGAAATGCATTATTACCTAGCCTTTTCATCGAAATACTAATAAAAATACTAAAATAAAAATGGTAAGAATATAAATAATTAAACAAAGATGAGTGCATTTTATGTACCATACATTATTATTACGTTTTCATTGAAATAGTAATAAAAAAATAAAATAAAAATGGTAATAATTTTTTTTATTATATCACTTCCAATTTTGTAAAATTTTGGTACTAAACAGAATCTTATATAAATAAATTATTTTATATTTTGTTTCCTTTTCGGAAACCGTTTACATATTTACGTTACATTATTACCTTTTATGGAAATATATTATTTTTGGATAAAATAATTATTACCTTTTCGTCGAAATAGTAATAAAAATAGTAAAATAAAAATGTTAAGAATATAAACAATTACAGAAAGATGAGTATGTTTGATGTACCATACAATAATAACAATAATAAATGTGTATGGTGCCATTAATTATGGTATATAGCGAAATAGACGCCATTAATAAAAAGTTTTCATTTGTTAAAGGACTAGGTTTGTTCTGATAAAATTATAAATAATAAAAAAAGAGATGTTATTAATTATAGTGTGTCCCAAAATTATACTTATTATTATGAAAGGGCTGACAAGGCTTATTGATACATTTCTCAAAAGAAGTCAAAGTATTGTTTAATAAAAAGTTTTCATTTCTTTAATAAAAAATTTTAGCTTTTATTAATAAGCTAAATTTATTATATCTTATTTTTGTTGAAAGAATACAAAAATACATGTGTATATCGTAATAATAATAAATGTAATAATAATAAGAATAATAAAAATAATAATAAACATGATAATAAGTGTAATAATAATGACAAACGTAGAAGATAATTATACCTTATTTTGGTTGGAAAAATATAAAAAATATATATAAGTGTGAGATCATATATGGTAAGTGTTGAATTTAGAAATGGTAATTTGTCTACTATTTGGTCAATTAACAACGGTTACTTGCACATGTTTATATGGTAATAATAATAATAATAATAATAATAATAATAATAATAATAATAATTATAAATTATTATTCCGAAAGTTATAAATTATAAAAAAATTGACGCCATTAAATAGAAAAAAGGAACAAAGATTTTCATACTATAAATACGGTCATTTTTAATCACTTTCGTAATTAGCCTCTCTAATTTTTTTATGTATTTAAATAATATTCCTTTGTTTTTATGTGGTATATAAAGCTCTCCATTTTATTATTAGTTCGGCAAGAAAAATGGTAAAAAACCATTAAATATGAACAAAATTTATGGCCAAAATTATGATTTGACTTATTTATATTTTTAAAACTATACACATAAATTTAAGATTTAATTGCAGAAAGGATATTATTAGATAATTGGTGATGTGGTTGGCATTGAGAATACCAACGATTGATGTTATCTTGGTTCCAGGTTTAAGTGCAAAAACTATGACAGAGATTATCCGGAAGGAGTGTATAGGCTAAATATTGTAATTCAATAATTTTTAATTACTTTGTACCTGAAAATAATAAAATATATATATTCTTTAAGATATTAATTTGTATCTTTCAAAAATGGTCTTAATCTAATAACGTAAATATGACCCGTGCAACGCACGGGTGTGGTACTAGTATTTCTTGAAAAACAAACCCCGCCAGTGAATCTGGCGAGCCCAGACTCAGTTTCGAAAACTGAACTGGAATCAAGTGCATCGAAAAAAAGTGCACGCCGAGAAGTCACAAGGAGAAATCGAGGACCGAAAAGTCGATGACTTAGGCGGCACAATCAATACAAAAGGGACACTAGAGGAAGAAGTTTTGTTGATGTCCGCGTGCGTCGACGTCTTAGAGAATTCTATCGCTTGTAAATTTTTACTTGTATATATTTGTGTTAAAACCTTATTTTTTTTTAAAATTGGGTGGCGTTGAATTTCGAACCCGTGACCTCTTAGCCAACAAAGCTCCAATACCATGTCAAGGAACCCACACGTTTAAGCTATATCTACTGCCCCAATAATTAAAAGCGCGTTGAATGTTAGGCGTGAGCACAAATACCAAGTCAATATTGTTTACTTCCTCCGTCCCTAAATATTCACTACATTTGCTTTTTCAGCAGTCACGGGAACTTTTGTTTATTTCGACGTTTTCATTGGTTATTTGATAAAATAAAATATTCTTGACACCTCTTATTTCGAAGAACTTTTCATGTAGTTTTTTTATATGTAAATTTTATTTTTTATTTCTATACCAATATGTAAATAAAATGAATTGAAAAAACTTGATATTTTGCCTTGAAATACAAATGTGGCAAATAATTTGGGACGAAGGGAGTATTATACGAGGCGTGCTCCCAAAATATGATAATTAAACTTCCTGAATCGCACGTTGCTATTAAAATTTTAAATTAATAAAGGAAATAGAGTCCAACAGATCGTGCATATTAGTTTTTTCGACCTTACGACCCATAACATTAATATTTTCAAATGATTGAATACTCTAATAATAATAATAATAATAATAATAATAATAATAATAATAATCTATCTTTTCTATATGGAATATTAAAAAGTAAATGATTAAAATTTTCAATTATTGATTATTGTCAACGATTTTTGTTCTAATGTATATATGAATTGATTATTTTTATTTCATAAGTCTAATAATTATAGAATAAAAGTTATTGATTATATTATAATATGAATTATCATTATAATTTTTAAAAGTTACTCAATTCGTTCCAAATTGTTTACCATATTTTGAACGACGTACAGAATATCATCTCTTTCAAAATTATTTTATTTAGAAATTGTTAAAAAAATAAAAGTAAAAATTATACGATTCAAAAGTATATCAAAAATTTTACAAAACAAGATGCGACAAGAATATTTTATTTTATCAAATGGTTAACCAAAACGAGTAAACAAACAAAAGTTATCGAGAGACCGAAATAATGATTGTGGCCTTTTTTTGAGACGGAGGGAGTATTAAAGTATCTTAATAATTTTGAGATTAATTTGAACTAAATTTAGATCAGATCTAATCAAATCAAATATAACATATCAGATCAGAATTTAAAAAAATCAAATGATCATATCAACAAAGAACATGAAGCATTCAAAATTATATACAGACTTAAATTTAAACTCAAATTCAGAATCACATGTCATTTAGGTGAGAGTATAGCTAGCGCAACTGTGTAACCATAGGGTGCAGCTTCGTTGTATATCCACCGTCAATCTGCGCGCGGTGCTCCGTCCATTCACCCAAACTTAATCCACTAACCCAACTAAATATCTATCCTCATCCATTACCCAATAATTACATATACTCGCTCGAGATTTTTTTTCTCTTTACAACCAACTAAGGTTATATTTTTTTAATCTGATTTGAATGTATTTATATTTAAAATTATTTTGAATTTGATATGATTTGATCTGAACTAAATTGATAATAAGAATAAGGTCATGTTCTCTTCAAATTGTTTTTATTACTTATTACTTTTTGTTATTAAAATTTGTTCAGATTGGACCAGATCAAAAAAAGATTTAAATATAACTATATTCAGATCAGATCAAATCGGACAAAATCAAAATTATTAAGATCTAAATCATACAGATGAACATATCTTAAGTTGAAGAGAACGTGACCTAAATCTATCCTCATACATTATTACCCAATAATTATGTGACGGGGCACTCTCACTCTAGTCGTCCTGATTTATTGCTCCCTCTAAAGTCACTATCTCTCTCTCTCTTTCTTTCCCAAAGAAAAAAAAATCAATAATGCAATTATACTTATCACTTCATCTCCTATTTTGCCCTCGTCCTTGTGACTTGTGAGTAACATGTGTTTTTTGTTTGTTTGTATAGCCGTGGCGATGAAAATGTAGAAACAAGATTAGGGACAATCAAGGGTGGAACTACACCATTAAGACAGATAAATTTGTTTTCATTGTCACCGCACTTCTTTTTTTTAAACCATGCTAGGTTTACAAATAGAATGGTCACAAACTTTACAAATTTACTATTTATGGTTTAAATTCTAATTTTTTATTGAAATTTACAAATAGTAAATTTGTGAAGTTTGTGACCATTGTGTTTGTGAACCAAACATTTCTCATATTTGCTCCACACCAAGGAGAGATCGTGGCTGATGTGGCTTAGCAAGGCGAGATAATATCTCATCTTTGTTGATGCTCTAAGACCATCTATTATAGTGGCATGGAGAAGGGCTTGACACCTCCTTCACGCGCCCCACTATAACCATGACACTCGAGACTTGCCAATTACCATCACGTAGTGATGACTTTTTCCCTTTCTCATTTTTTTATTTATAATTTTCTTTTTAATTTTTTAAGCAATCAAAATTTAAGAAACATTAATCTCAACTAATCAACATAATCTAGTAATCTACATCTTAACTTTATCTCTCTTTAGTCACGCCTTCCTTTAAAGCCAAATTACACATACTACATGTGTCTTTAAGTATTTTTATCCAATTTTGACATGCTGCTGATCATTAAATAAATAAAATTGATATTACATATTGATACAGACATAATTTTATAAACACATTATTTTATCTAATTGATTTTCAATGTGTGGAAAAGTTTTATCCAATTATTGGACAAAAATTGAATGTGGTTAACTATAAAAAAAAAGAAAACAATATAAATACTCAAGAATGAAGGTTTAATCTTTTTACTCACATCCAAATGGATCTTTGGTTATATTTGTGGCAACGGTTATCATTCAATGCGATATCATCTTATCAGTTTGGTGGATCACCCAACTACAGAGTACGCCGCCAATAATATTTAATACAATTAGAAATGCACTATCAATTATACGCACTAATGCAATTACACACACAAAAAAAAAAATCCATGTCGGGATACCCTTCAAATCAGTTTTCATATGCATATTCATAAAAGTGATATTTTCACTCTAAACCTGTTTATTTATTTATTTTTAAAATTGTATAAATAGAATTGGATGTTTAAAAAATTTGGAGTTGACATAAGTTCAAAAGTATTGATCTTACACTTTTTAATTTTACTACATCTCTTTCAAAAAAAGATTTCTTGCTTTAATTTGACTTTTGATAAATTTAAGAAAATTTAGTTTTGGTTGACTTTTTAATTTTGTCATTGATTAATGATAAAAATAAGATTCGATAAGTACATTAATAGTGAATAAAAATGATATGATAGATAATAATTTCTAAGGTTAAAAGTGATCTTTTAATAAGAAACGAAATTGTTTTGTAGCCTTGTAAAGCAAGAAGTACTTGTTTGTGCAACTATAAAATACTACTTCTTCGTCCCTAACTCTCATTTTTATTTTGACTTTCATGATATTTAAGAAAGATATTTTTATAATAACTTTTCTAAATTACTTTTGATGTGAGGAGTTGATTAATAGTGAATATGTATAATGTGAAAGGTAATAAGGTGCATGAATTAGTTTGGGTAAAAGTGATTTTTTATAGAAAATATAAAAATATTTTGGACCAATAAAAAATATGAAAAGAAAAAGACTTTTAGAAACGAAAGGAGTAAAAACCGGCATATCTCGATCATTCTATTTTTTTAAAATCGGTGTGATAGTGTTCCGGAATCGAGATGAACCTTTTGCTATAGTCGTCCTCTCATATTCAAATTAAAAGGTGAGCCTCATTCTCGAGGACCCCTCAAAACTCGTCGGCGGTGACCAAAGAGAAAGTGAATTGAGCTATAATCACAGATTAAGTGACAAAATTAAGGTAGAGCCTCAACGTAGTACTTGCAACGATTTTGTATTTATCATAGTTGCTTCGCAACGCAGTTACCAAGAATCAAACTTGGGTTTATCCGCCCCTTTGGCACCTCTTGCTCAACTTGCTCAGCTACACCCACTGGCTGTAACACCCCGATTCACGCAAGTTAGTGGACCAGAACGCTAGCAATTTGGTAAAGTAACATTTCATAATTAAAGAAAAATAAATTGGGTATTAATTTAGAAATATTTTAAACATGATTTTCTCAACATGGTAAAGAAAAATAATTTTTAGAGTAATTTAATTTAAACGTTGTGGAAGCTAAATAAGATTCAAAAGATTTACATGTATGGGTTTAAGCCCCAAAGTATTTCAAAATATTTAAAAACGTTTCGTATCATTCTGTCAACTCTCCTGCCTCCGCATCTTTCGGATAGACGCCATAACTTTATTATGTACGCATAGTCACACAATAAAGACGACTGTGCGCTTGGTGAAACCGTTGAGTAATACCACAACGTAGATTTTATAGAATTATTCATAAATCAAATAAATCAAGTAGTAATTACGTGAAGTCTGTTAGACAATAGATGCAACTCTAGAGGGGGGTGAATAGAGTTATGGTCTAGAATGAACGTTTTTCGCGAGAAATAAAAAAACGTAAAACTTACAGGAATAAAGTAAAGAGTAGAGAAGAAGAAGAACACCGTGATATATACTAGTTCACCACCTCGTGGCTAGTACAGTCCTCCGAGAGACTCTCTTAAAGGTCCTACTAATCTCCAAGCTTCAACGGGTGCTTGAAAGATCTTTTACAACTTGAAAACTGGAATCCCACAAGCTTCAACTACAAGACTTGAGTCACACAAGTCTTACCAACCTCAGCTCAAACTCAAAAGAAATATTGAGTTTACAACAACATAAGAATGAGAAGCTGACACAATTAAGCAAGTAGTGTTTAAATATGCTCTAATTGATGACAAAGTATTTGCACTCAAGAAAATATTTTTATACTCTCAAAAAATAATAATCTTTTAAAGAAGGGAGATAAGGCAAGAGATATATGATCAATGAGTGTTTAGAATGCTTGAATTAAAGTGTATAATGAATTGAAGGTAGAAGATAGTTTATATATGTGTAGAAAGGATATGCCCGTTGGGGCAAAAGATAAGGCTTTAGAAAAGTTGTAACGGACAAAAAATCAATTATGACAAAAGGAGGAATTGAAAATTTATTAAGAGGTTGTGCCCGAAATTCCTTCTGGGCGTAAACATGATAATCGATTATTCTCAAAAGTGAATAATACTCCCTCCGTCCCTAAATAAACTTCCATTTTTGATTTTTTGAGGATTTAAGGGAGAGATATTTTTGTATTAACTTTCCAAAAATACCCTTGATGTGATGTGTAAAAGTAAGATGTGATAGGTAAATTATTAGTAAAAAGGTATGATGTGATAGGTAGGGTATCAAAAAGTAAGGGGTAAAAGGGGTTTTTTAAGGGAAAAGAAAAGTTTATTTGGGGACAGAAAAAACGAAAGAGGAAGTTTATTTAGGGACGGAGAGAGTAGATTTTTAATGTCTGGGTGAAACCCTTCTGCGCATGAGATGCAAAATTGATTTTAGACAAAGTGGAATAATTGATTATTAGCATGAATAATGCAATAAAAGGTGCTAGGGAACTAATATAGAGGGGTGATAGGGAACCCACTTTGTGTACACCAAACGTAAAATAAGCCAAAAACAAACACAAACAAACACTCAATGTTTGTACGCTAAGACAAAAACAAGCAAACTGCATGCACTCAATGTTTGTGCATGCAAAAATATTGAGTGTCTTTATGTGTCTATTTTTACTTTAGTATACACCCATGTACACTTGGTGTACACCAAGTGAAGTTCCCCAACTATTTTTCACTAATACTCCATCCGTTCTCAAAAACACTTCCTCTTTCATTTTTTTTCACTTCCAACAAAACACTTCCCCTTTCTATTAAAAAACCACTTTTACCCTTACTTTTTCATACTCTACCTATCACATCATACTTTTTCTCTAATAATCTATCCATCACATATTACTTTTACCCATCACATCAGGGGCAAAATTGGAAATCAACTATAATTTAACACTTCCTTATTTTTGCCCCCAAATCAAATGGGAAGGGTTTTTTCAAACGGATGGAGTATATTTCATCCGTCATTTTTTAATCTTCTCATTTGAGTTTTTATAGGCTTCAATATCTTTATTTATAGACAAACTAATATTATAAACATGTAATATTTCAAAACTATTTTCAAAATTAACTTATTGATATTAAATTCATATAACAATTCAATGTATTTTTCTATAATATTAGTCAAACTTTAAAATAATTAATCATGGAAGTCAAACTTCGAAGCAAAGACGTGTTGGAAAATTGGAAGGGGTAGTAACACTACATTACAGCGTTAGGAGAATCAGTATACGAAGAACATGAAGATAAAATTGATAAACTTAGCAAATCACGTATCAGATTGAGGTCATTTCGTGGTATACCAAAATATTTCAATATAATAAAAGGCAAGTAATCTAGAACGAGAATGAATATTTTGTCTCTCAAGCATACTATGCAGTGGTTCTCTGTGGATATAGTGAAAAGAGTGATCAAATATGGCTATTATTGGTGAAAAAACATGACTACTCGTATAAACATCTGAATTTTTATTCAAATGTTCAAATATTTGCAACGATTACGACTTTAGGCGTGGACTAGTGCGTCTGATCGCTAAACATTCGAACGTTTGAATACCAACATTCAAATGTTAGGAGATCATCCACTACAAAAAAATCGCGTAATTGGCACGGAAATATAGGCACGGACGTTCCGTGCCTTCACCGGGAAAAGAAATTAACGCCACGCGTCACTATTTAATACGTGAAGGGCGTTGGCTCTGGCTTTTCCGTGCCTAAGTCTGTGCCAACACCGTAATTCTAAAACCGTCACCAGCTTCACTCGACAGCGTTAAGTCCAAAATATAGGCACGGAATTGTCCGTGCCTATGGTCGATACTAGAACCTTCTCTGACAAAGCCATTGACGAGCTTTACGTAGCCACAGATATATCCGTGCCTATAACACTGCCATTGCCTACATTAATTATGATGCACACAAGTTACGGCCGTATGCACGGATATATCCGTGCCTATAGCGCATAATTATTAATGTGTGTCAGGGTGCGCTATAGGCACGGCGAAGCCCGTGCCAAAATTCGTGCCTAAGTTAAAGAATATTAAAACCCTTTCATTCCATTAGTCTCATTTTTTCACAAACTCCCTAACCCTTCCCCATTCTCCTCCAATGCCGCTGCTATTCTCCTCCGCCCTTACTCGAGCCCGTCCTCAGCCATCTCTTCTCCCCTCCTAACAATTTCTTCTTCAAGAAACACTTCTTTTCAGGGGAGTATCCATGTCCGGGGTGGGGTAGCTTCTGCCGTTCGCTATCTAGAGGGTCGTCAAAATCTCCTTCGCCGGCGGCTACATCGCAATCCTTTTTTCAAAAAGCAAGGTGAGGGTGAGGAGATGGTTGAGTGTGGAGAAGACGGGCGTGGAGAAGAAGCGGCGGTTCCTCACACAGAAGAGTGCGCAGTGTGCTGTGTCAAACGCCGAGCACCCACGGTTCATCACCAAGTCCGATCTAAAGGGGTAATTTTTTTCTTTTGATTTTATTTTTCAAAATTTTAATTACTTTATTTTTCCATTTTTTTGTTCAGCCAGCAATTGAGCATAATTTAATTCATTTTTTTACTTTACGTAAATAATTTAATTCAATTTTTTAATAGGAGGAGGAGGAGGATGACACGCCCAATTTCTTCAAGGTCGTCAACCGGTTGTTTTTTAACAAGGTGAATTTTTTTTAATTCCCTTAATCTAAATTATTAACTTTCATCTTTAATAAGGTTTAAATTGTTTTTACTTTTTTTTTGGTAGAGAAACTGCACACAAGGAGAATTGTTAACTCAATTTCAGGGATGGAAAGATTCGGTCAATTTTTTTTTATCCAAAGCATCTATTCGTCTCAAGTTCGGACACTCATGAATTCGAAGTGCGAGCCCAAAATTCATCTAAAGGACATAATTCTAATAACTGTGATGTTAAAAGTTATTTAAATCATGATAATTTGTAACTTTTATTTTTATTTGTGAGATGAATGTGGTATGAACATTTATTATTTGTTGGATGTGATGAATATTATTTGACATTTTATTTAAATTTAATCAGTTTTGTTATTATGGTGTGAATATTAGATGCTTTTATTGTTGAATTTTGTAATATTGCCGAATTAAAATTTTTATTTTTTTATTTTTAATAATTAGGCACGGATAGTTCCATGACAAAGGGGCCAATATTTATTATTTCAAAAAATAAATTTTCAAATTTTGAAAATTTTAAAAAGCACGGAATGGTAAGAACACTCGTTTGGCACGACGAGATCCGTGCCTATAAACATTGGCGTTTTCCTTCAAACCGTGAGTTTGGAATGGTGTCGGCACGGGTAATTCCGTGCCTTTATATGGCACGGACAAGAAATCCGTGCCATAAGTTTTGGAGCTTCGAAATTTGCAGGTCTTTTCATCCGTGCCAAATTCCGTGCCTAATGCTACTGCCACGGAAAATTATAATTGGCGTCCGTGCCAAAAGTCCGTGCCAATAACGCGTGTTTTTTGTAGTGATCCGCAAGGGTTGTTTTAGGTTATCATCGAACATTCGAATGTTGTAAAAAACAACATTCGAATGTTCAATGATCTTATGCAAAAGGCGAAGTCTAGAAAATGCCTATATTCTAATGATCAATTTACACATCCGAATGTTACTACGTGTCTACGTATTTTAGATTCTGTTTTATGAGAATATAAAGAATTTTTATAAAACAATAATGTCCAGACTTGGATCCTGACCAAAAGCTGCCGTCCTCGGACCCCTACTATAAATTAAAATTTAAAATATTGTTGAACAAGTCAGCATACATCGTCTATAAAAATTCCCATCAAATCAAGATAAATTCAATCCAGAAAATTAAGAGTATGTTTGGTGAGCAAACAAGATATGAGTTTTGAACTATCAAATACTCGAATCAAATAAATTAAAAAGAATGTACTCCCTCCGTCCCTAAATAGATTACAATCTTTTTTTCTCTCTCCTCTCGATAACTTTTGTTTGTTTACGCGATTTCACTAAGTATTTGATAAAATAAAATATTCTTGTCACATCTTGTTTTGTATAACTTTTGACGTAGTTTTTTAATATGTAATTTTTATATCTTACTAATATACCAATTTGTAAATAAAATGATTTAAAAAAGTAAGAAATTTTACTCCGTAACCCGCAATTTGTAATCAAATTGGGGACGATGGGAGTATATGTTATCATATTTCTAAAATTAAGCTAATGGGCCCTAGGATTGTATATGCTCATGGCTACTGTGAAGTCCCAACATTGAGTAGTTAAAAGAAGAAATGGTCAAGTGCCATTCAAATGCTTCTTCGATCGTGTGGTTCACAAATGAAACCCAAAATTTTCGCTACTCCATGAAATTAAGTTAGCCTATCAACAAAGTTAGAGATGGAGAATAATGGTGTTTTACAACACACATGACACATGACACATCCCCATTCAACAAAACACCAAAACCGGCCAAATTAAAATCCTCACAAATTTAAATCTAAAGCAAGCAATAAAGAGAAGAAGAATTTTTTTTTTTTTAAAAAAGCTGAGACACCATTCAGATTTTATCTGGGATAAAAAAGATACAAAGAAAAATCCATGGCACAGATGCAGCGGGAGAGAGACGTTTCCGCCACCGCCACGGAGGAGGGCGTTCACGAAAGGGCGGCGGCGAGCGGCGGCGGCGAATCAGCGAAGAACATGCCGGGCAGCACGAGTAGTGGGGCCGCCGCGAATTTCAAATTCAATGTGCAGGCCCCAGAGTTCGTGCCCAGATCGGTGCCCCAACTGCCCGTTCCGGGTTATTTCTACCCGTATTTGCAGTATCAGGATTGGATTTACGTGGGCAACAGTCAAGTCTCGTCCACATTGTACAGCACTCCCAACGTGGGGCCAAATTCTCAGTATCAGAAGATTCCCATCCCAGACGAAGTTAAGCACAAGATCATCAAACAGGTAGGGTATTTTTTTTTTAAATACAAATAATTTGACTAGGGGTTCATAAAGATTGAAAGTTCACTCAGCTTTGAATCACAGCGATGGTAAAATATTAACATTTTGTGCGTCATTAGATTGTAGATAGTATGAACACATATTATTTTATAATGAGAAATTTACCTAAATAGGACTAAAACATAATGACTTTCTCAATATAGGACCATTTGTTTTTATTTCCCAATGTAGGATTTTTGGTCATTAACAAGTAGTCATTATTCAAGTAAATGTCTAGCATTACTGGACATTATTCCTCTCACGAGGTCATTATTTAGTCCTATTTAGGGAATAAAAAAGTTTAAGTCCTACATTAGGAAAATCATTATGTTTTAGTCTTATTTAGTACAAATTTCACTTTTATAATTGAACCAATAACATTCAAAAAAAAAGCTTAGCTTTTTAAAATTAAAATTGATAATCTTTTTACTTTATTGTAATGAATACATAAAATTTGTCTGAATTGATCTGTAAAAATCAAATTAGACTAATATTAAAGTGAAGTTTTAATGAAAAAGTAGTACATTTACTTGAATTGCCCTCTAGATAGCATACTCCGTATTAATTAATATTGTCGGCGTTGAACTAAAAAAATAATATTATCTCTGTCCTAAAAAACTTCTTATTTCTTTTTTAGGACGTTCCAAAAAAAGTCTCTCTTTCTTTTTATGGAAACGTTTGAGTGGCTCACAAATTTTTTATCTCTCGTGCATTACTTTCAACCATATATTTTCACTTATATTAAACTTTGTGTTAAGTCAAACTGTGAACCTTATTTGATAAAGTATATTTTACGTACAATCATCCTTAAAAATGTGATATCTAGATTTTTTGATAAACATCATACTCCGTATTAAATTACTAATGCAAAAAAACACATTTATTTATACTCGGAAAATATATTCCTTAAATATAAAAAAATAAATAGATGCGTACGTGAAATAAATAGGTGGAATACCAGCTGAGCGACATGAGCCTGTTAGCAAACGAGAATCTGGCGAAGCAAATGAGCAAGGATTCTGAGGGTTATGGTAAGTACATACTTCAATTAACTTGTAATTAAGATTTCGAAGTTACATAGAAGTGATCATTTTGTACGTGGTTAGTTGTTGTTTTAAGGCCTAATAGCTCTGGTGTTCCCTGTGGTTTGAAAATTTGACACTAATATCTCCTCTGTTTTCAAAATTTATTTCTAAAATTCCTGTAGTTTCAAAACGTTGCACCCACATTCCCTGTGATCATTTTCCGGCCATTTTCCGGCGAAGAGGAGCATTGGCGCATAATTTCTAAACCATAGAGGGCACTCGTGCTCATTTCTTATTTTTCGTTTATTATTCATGTTTTTCGTTCTTTTTCCTTTTCCTAGATTTTTTTTTAAATTTCTTTTCAAATTTTTATGATGTTTTAAAAATTTTAAAATTCTTTGTGTTTGAAATAAAAATAAAAAAATTAAAATACATTACATCTATCTCAAATTAAACATTTTCACTTTTTGTTACTTACAATAATTTTTTGGAAAGTTTAAAAAGAAAACCAGAATACAAAATAAAAATATGGAAAAATGAAATGAAAAAAATTAAAATACGCAAAAAAGAGTCTTCTACAAAAAATAATTTTTGGACATGCCTAAAAAAGTCCTTAAAATTGAGATCTCCAAAAAAGATATTCATTTTTATTTTCTATTATTTTGTTTCTTATTTTATTCCTCATTTTTTTGAAGTTCTAAAAATATACTCTCTCCGTTTCTTAAAACTCTTTCTCTTTTATTTTTTTTGTTTTTCTTAAAACACTTCTCTTTTCTATTAAAAAACCACTTTTACCCCTACTTTTTCATACCCTACCTATCACATCATACTTTTTCACTAACAACTAAACTATCACATCTTACTTTTACCCATCACATCAAGGGCAAAATTGGAAAGTCAACTACAATTTAATACTTCCTTATTTTCCCCCAAAGTCAAAAGAGGAACTCTTTTGAGAAACGGAGGGAGTACTTTTTTTCAGAAAAAACAAAAATTGTTAATTTGAGACGTACCGATACATTATATGTTAATTTTTTTCAAACAAAAATAACTTTAAATTTTAAGAACATTATAAAAGTAATTGTAAAAAACATTAATTAATAAACGAAACAAATAAAAGAAAAATGGATTAAACAAAGAAATAAGTGAGAAATAAAAAACCAGCACTGGTACCCCTATGGTTTAGAAAATATGCACCAATACCCTCCTTCTTCGCTGGAAAAATGGCTGGAAAATGATAAGAGGGGGCATGGGTGCAGCGTTTTGAAACCACAAAGACTTTAGAAATAAGTTTTGTAAACAGGGAGGTATTGGTGACTATTTTACAAACCACGAGGGTATTGACGCTATTTGGCCGTTGTTTTAAAGATCAGATATGGTTTTAATTTAATGATTTAATTATGGTGGTTGGGGTCTATATTATATGTTATAGTTCCAATAAGCTCAGTTGCATCAACAAAGAAAATCAAGTCCCTTTTAAGTGGGAGTACAAGTAACGAAGTCCTCACTCAAGCTCTGCAATATTCAACTAAGCTGGTTGGTACNATTATTCTATTTTACCATAGCTAGATTTTTTGTACTTATTTATTGAAAACAATACGATCCTATATCTTAACCTTGGTCAAGATCGTGAGCAACGATGGAAAGAAGGTTAAACGGAGACATCCATTCACCGACAAAGACAAAGAGGAGCTTCAGGTAGTTCTTCATTTGATTTCCTTCGATCACTTTGGTTATTTTGACACTGGCCGGCCGCCAGTATCATATATATTCTGACACAGCCTCACGTTTTGGCCTGGTGGTTTATGTTGGTAGTGTCGGACGGTCGTGGCTGAGAACTTACCGGACGATCACTCCCACCACAACATTGAGAAGATTTTCAATGTGGTTGGAAGGTGACATTAATTTCCCCGCTCCCATCCCTTTTCATCATTGTTCAGCCGATAATATTGTCAAGGAACCACGATATATATATATTGTGGTGCCAACCATGCATCTATACTAAAATATGTTGGTGCAATTAATGCAGTGTGAAGACCATCAGAATTTGTCATCCCCAAGATCCAAACTCGTCCCGTACCAAAGGAGAATATTTCATCAGCAATAAGGTACTCTATATAGTAACTATGCCGTATATCAGTATATATATGTAAAGATGAATGAACAAATTTGTGTTTATTAAACCTTAATTTCAACCAACTCGTTTTTAATTTGTTGTCCATTTGTGCTTTCAAAAATAAAAGTTGCACGCCCTGGTGGAGTTTGAGAGCCCTGAAATAGCCGAGAAAGCAGTGAGTTCAATCACTCATTAATAATACACACTCCATATTAATGTCACAAATTCCTTGCTCTTATTATAATGTATGTTTCAACGTTCGTCGTCGAACAGGCAGAGAAATTGAACGATGAGAGGAACTGGAGAAAAGGGCTTCGCGTAAAGATGTTGCTCAGGCGATCGGTGCGTATCTTTGCATCGAAACTATATCTCTCTCTCTCACACACACACACTTATCATGTGCAAGACATAACACACATATTAATGCTCACATGCATTAAAGTATTTCCATTTCAGTATAAAGCTAATGATGGTTTCTTGTGGGAGGCAGCCAAGATCAGTGTTAAAGAGCAGGAAATCAGAATTCGAAGGGTGTTTGGAAGATGATGATCAAGGGTCACCCACAGCTGAAGATTCTTCTCACCACCTCAATCGATCAGATTCTGTTGACACTAACGTATGTAGCGCGTAATTTCACTCAAGATATCAACTTGTTACCCTTTTATTTTAAATATAATTAATGGTCAAAGTAGTGCTTGAAAGTCAAAGTGTTGTATCTAACTATGAAGGGCAATGCTAGGGGTACACCAACATGGGGTACTCCAAGTGTACACCAAGCCAACACAGACACACACAGACACAAAATGTCTGTGCAACACATACACTTTGTGTCTGTCTGTGTTGGCTTGGTGTACACTTGGGGTACCTTATGTTGGTGTACCCCTAGCTTAATTCAACTATGAAAGATGAGATGAAACAATTGTTAACATGATGTGACTGAATGGCTCAGGGGGAGGAGGGCTCGTCGTCGTCCGCAGCTGGTAAGAAAGGGTGGGGAAAAGGGAGAGGGAAAACCAGGACGACGGCTCGCGTTCTGACACACGGTGGCGGTGGAAGCGGTCGCGGCCTTCTCCCTTTGTCCCCACAAAGTAGTACGGAGACGCCGGCGAAACAGGCAAGCAAGGGGCCAAGGATGCCTGATGGGACACGGGGGTTCACCATGGGGAGGGGAAAGCCACTCGCCGCCGCCGCCACTGTGCCATGCATTTAATCATTGATCACTCTTTTTGTTTTAATATTCTTTTGTTTTTCTTTAATTTCTTCTCGTCATTTTGGCTGGCCGCTAGGAATTGAAGAAGTACTCTGTAGTTAGTTATATGATTTTTTTGCATCCATTTTGCAGCTTCCAATAACATGTTTTTTTGATCTAGCTATACTCTCGAATGTTTTATGTTTTTTGTTCCTTAGCCTCAATGATAGGAGATAATGAAGGCACGGATGATTTTGGACATCTTATAATTTGCTTTTGTTCCATGTGCTATTATGTGATACACCTTCTATCCCCCTTTGATTTTTTGATTGTGCGTTACAAGAGAGTTGATCAACTTTATTTTATAAAACAAATAATAAAAATAAGTAAAAAAGTGAATTAAATTTGACCATTTATATGGTACCCGGAAAAATCTATCGAAAATGAAGGGAGTAAGAGATAATGAAGCCCATTGTAACATTTACATTTCCTACTTCTTCCGTCCCACAAATTTTTTGTCCTTTCTTTTTTCATCCATCCCAAAAAAAATTTTCATTTATATTAAAAAGTCACTTTTACCTCTACTAATCTTTAACATACACATTTTCACTACAAATTTATCCATCACATTTAAGGGCATTTTTGAAAATTCAACACCAAAATACACTTCTCTTAAATTTCTTTAAATTCAAAACAAGGAATGTTCTATAAGACGGATATTGGATTAAGTATATTTTTCAGAAACTTCAATTCCGATGTCCTAATGACTAAGGTTGTGCCATATCAGCCCAAGATACGGAACAAATTACTCAATTAGGCCTAAAACATAAGACTTTATACCAAAATAAAAATCTCATACTACCTCTGTCACTGAGTATTTGTTTATTTTTGACTTTTTTAGCTAACTCTTTTCAAATTTGACCTATAATTAAATTTTATATATATATATATATATATATATATATATAGATTTTGGTTCTGGTGAGAATGCAATCTTAGGAGAAAAATGAGAATGAATCTGGTGCTTTAGATTGTGAAATCTAAGGGTCAAGATTTCATCAAAATAAGATGCACCAAAATGGTGCGAAAATGCATCACGTCGAAATGCACCATAAACCTTCGAAAATGCACTATCTCAAAATCTAAGCGCAGGATGCAATCTGATCCGCACGATGCATCAGATCCGACGGCTAGATTTTATTCTCATTTCTCTCCACAAGGTGCATTCTCACGGGAACCGGCCCCTATATATATATATATATATATATATATATATATATATATATATATATATATATATATATATATAGACACACACACAGATATATATATATATATACATATATATATATATGTATGTATATATATATATTGTATATTAATTAGAAAAAATAATATTTTGAAAATATTTGATATAATAAATCTAAAAAAACTATTTTGTATCAATTTCTAATATCGTTTTTATTTTATTTGAAGTCAAAGTTTACCAATTTTGATCAAAAAAAGTCATTTGTTAACATTTTCATTAAAAACATGAATAAAATTGTATATTCACACTCTTCTCTCTCTTCAATTAAGCTTCCTCTCTCCTCTCGTTCTCATTCCCAAACCCGTCATTGAGTTTGAAGTTTTAAATCCAAAACCAAAACAATCACTCATCTTTCAATTGTTCTTCTTCTTGGTGAAACTCAAAATCAAAACCAAATGAGTTAGTCTCAAGAAATCGCAAAGAAAACACCCCTAAAACTCATCCATGAAGGTTACTGATTTCGATTTAAGAATATACCAGAAAGACAAACAATTGAGAGAGGAGTGATGATTTCGGTTTAGGGTTGTGAGTTTCAAACTCAGTGACGGATTTGGGAAAGGAGCGCGAGAGGATGGAGGAAGCTTAATTGAGGAGAGAGAGAATCGTGAAATTACAATTTTATCCACGTTTTGAACGAAAATGTTAATAAAGGACCATTCATGGAAAACAATATAATAATTAGGAACTAAATTATTGATTTTAAATATGTAGGGACTAAATATGTAAAATGAACTATAACTGAGGACCTTTTATGAAATTTCTATTTAAAAACTATATCAAAAGCTCTACAAAAAAAAAGAAATCACAAAAATATTCTTCTTTATCATATGATTAATGAAAACACACTATCTTTTCTCATTTTTAAGTACTCCGTAGCCTGGTTAGTAATATACGGCTGTCGTATAATACGTCAATACATATGTACGCGTATAACGCGTTAGTATTTTATAAGATACGGCTTACTATGCGTATTAAACGTTCAGCATACGGATATGGATATGTACGCATTTTAAAGGTTTTATATTTTTAAAATACGTCTTATTATATGTTTATATATATACATATATACCCACACACACATATATATAGGGGGCGGTTCAGGTGAGAATGCACCTTGGTGAAAGAAATAAGAATGAAATCTAGCCTTTGGATCTGATGCATCGTGCGGCTCAGATTGCATCCTACACTCAGATTTTGAGATAGTGCATTTTTAAAGGATTTTGTTGCATTTCAACATGATGCATTTTCAAATCATTTTGGTGCACCTAATTTTGATGTAATCCTCACCTTTAGATCTCATAATCTAAAGTACTAGATTCATTCTTATTTCTTTCATAAGATCGCATTCTCATTTGAACCAAAATCTGTATATATATATATATATATATATATATATATATATATATATATATATATATATATATATATATATATATATTGATAAGTCGGGTTTGGTTTGGTTCTTTTTGTTCTTTTTTAGGCATTTTTAATATTTTTAGAGTTTAACTTTTAGTTATTTAGCTTAGTTTTATTTTAATTTTCATTTTTACATTATTTTTATTTTCTTTCATAAATAGTAATACCTCCGTCCTAGAGTATTTGTCCACTTTCATTTTTACACACCTTCCAATACACTTCTTTAATCCATTTTATCTTGTAATTTATATATTAAAAAATTATAGAAATTATATATTAATAATCTATATGTTAAGACAAATCAAACAAGATCACGCATGACTATATTTAGGCTTACACATTGAGAGAATTTGATGAGTCAAAGTGCTTAGATGAACAGTTCCAAAAGTCAAAAGTGGACGAATACTCCGGGACGGAGGGAGTAATTTTTTGATCATTTTTTTATTCTATTATTTTTATTTTATTTTTCCTAATCCAAATTATCAGATATTTTATTTGTGGAGAAAAGTGTAGCAAAAGACAAATTGAAATTCAAGTCCGGAAAAAGAGATTGAATTTGGATCGGAGCCCAAACCCATTATCAAAAAGTGTTTAGCCCATCCATTTATGATCCCTCAATGATGTTTCTTCTTTGTCAACAGAGAAACGAGCGGCGAAGATAACTCCAGGGTGGAAGACCAAATCATCCAATGTCTCTCTATCAATTCCGCGTTAAATAACTCTCCAACGCCTCCAACATTACTCTAATTCTCAACGGGAAAACTCTCTCCGTGCTATGAATTGAAGGCGAATTACATCAATAGGGGGAAAAACACGAGGAAAAATGACGAGAGAGCCGCTGCCTAGCCGCCGCGGCGGTGGCAGACGGCCGGCAGATGCGAACCGGCGACGGCCAGCGATGATTATGGACGAGGATGGGCAATCTTCTTCAAGCTCCAATTTCTTCAATTTCATCTTCTTCTTCAACGAATTGATAACCCTTATTTGTCAATTTTTATTTTTTTCTCCCATTCAATGTAAAAGTTTGTTTTTTATTCAATTTTTACATTTTTGTTTGTTTGTTGTGTTAATTTCAAAAAATTCTGAAAATATGGTTGGTGTTTTTTTATGGTTTTTTTTAATATTTATATTAAATCTCTTATGAAAGAGAATTGATTCATTCTAGTTTTTCTTCAATTATTGAGCAAGTTGTTGTCGAATTGGTTAAATTGCATAATTCGATTTCATAAGTAGGTTGATATTTGGAATTCGGTTATTGTTGAAGCTATTTTAGCTCCATAAGGTAGTTAAATGAACTCTGGATTCATACATGATTCTTTGTTGTGTTTGTGTTTGTTGGTTTTAAGGATTTTGGACTTCTTAGCCCCATAAGTTAATTCATTTTCCTTAGAATTCGTTATTGAATGATTTTGTTATGTTTTCATGTGCTTCTTTGTTATTTTCATTAGGTTGAAGTTGTTTAAGCTCAAAAACAGTTCTTGATTTATTGAAAAAACGTCATTGGTTTGAGAAGTTCATGTAAATATGTGAAATGTGCTCTTCATTAGGAGAAAAAGTTTGTTAAAATGCATAAGGTATTGGTGATTTATGAATAGATTATGTATAAGAGATTAAGAGTTGAATGCATAATAGATTCTCTTTTTTATAAACTTTTTCTATAGTGGAAGTATGTTTTCATGCTTGAATGGAGAGTTGGGTTCTAAGGTATATTTCAAAACGGGCCTTTGAATTGCATGACTCCGGGCAGTGTGGAGAGTTGACAATCCTCCATGTTGTGGTTAAGGAAATGAATCGACTCGGTCTTTGATTAATTTTTCTTATTCTTAAGTGCGTAACTTACATAATATATTGTCTACGTGCCTATTATACGTGTAATGTTCGATTGTGTTTGTTCTCTTTTTCATTTTGTTTCGGGTTCTTGGAGGTGTTTTTTGAGTTACTTTAGTTGGAGATGTTGATTATCTTTAGAGCTTGTTTTCCTCCATTTTATCAAAAAATTAATAAATAAGAAAATATTAAAACAAAAAAATATGTACCCGAGTACTTTTTATTCAAACCCCCCTTTGTGTTATACTCCCTCCGTCCCAGAGTATTTGTCCACTTTCATTTTTACACACCATAAAAGGCACTTCTTTAATCTATTTTATCTTGTAATTTGTATATTAAAAAATTATAGAAATTATATATTAATAATCTATATGTTAAGACAAATCAAACAAGATCACACATGACTATATTTAGGCTTACACGTTGAGAGAATTTGATAAGTCAAAGTGCTTAGATAAATAGTTCCAAAAGTCAAAAGTGGACAAAAACTGGGGAACGGATGGAGTACTAGCATAAGTTTTTATTTACTAAGTTTATTTAATTAAGTGTTTGTTTATAAGTTATAAATATAAGTTCTTTATACTTTATTCTTAATATATTTTGAGTATGTGTTTTGTGTTTTGAGTTATATTATAAGTTCTTTGTTTTTATAAGTTATTTCTAAGTTTTTATATTTATTTAGTTATAAGTTTTATTATTAGTTTTATACGTCTTATCATATGTGTATTAGTGTAGTAGTTAGTTTGTTTTGTTTAGTGACAATATGTTTGCATGCTAAATTGGTTTGAAAAAGTACAAACTTTCCTCGTGGGATCGACCCTTACTTGCCCTAGCTATAGTTTTTATTTGAATATATCTTGGGGGTTAGCTAAGGTTAATTTATAAATTTTTAATTTGTTTTGGACCTCAGGACAAGTTTTCAACAAGTTTTATTATTAGTTTTATACGAAGTACGTCTTATCATATGTGCATTAGTGTAGTAGTTAGTTTGTTTTGTTTAGTGACAATGTGTTTGCATGCTAAATTGGTTTGAAAAGATACAAACTTTCTTCGTGGGATCGATCCTTACTTGCCATAGCTATAGTTTTTATTTGAATATATCTTGGGGGTTAGCTAAAGTTAATTTACAAATTTTTAATTTGTTTTGGACCTCACGACAAGTCTTCAACACATATATACGTCAAATCTACACATATTTATTAAATCATAGTCATCAATTTATATTAAGATAAATAAACAAAATGCAGAAATCTTTTAAATCAAATATTTACACTAATTTTTCAAACTAGAATCTCTATTTATTTAAAATACTTATTTGAATAAAATATACTCTTTTCATTAGGAAAAAAAGATCCTTATTTGATTTTCATGTACGTAGTTTAAGAAAATGTTGAAAAATATAAACTTTATGGTTTGAATTTATTTAGATGAAAAAGAAGAGTTGTGAGTCACTCATTTTTTTAAAGTCACTAAAGTTTAGAACTTGGCAAAAGTTGTGTAAAGTTTTATGTAGAATGTAGAAACTAGAAAGTATATATTTTCAAAGTGATTTAATTGTAATTAATAATTTAAAATTAATAGATATCTAAGCCAGTGATTCAATAGGAATGACCCAATTGAAGTTGGGCTGGCCCAATAAACTATAAGAATTCCATTGTAAATCTTGGATGCAAGGCATGAGAATGGGTCGGAAAAACATTCGATCTGATATCCAAATTAATTGAATTCCCCGAATCGTGGGATTGAGGGGAATTGATAACTGATTTCCTGCCATGATTGACGCACGATTGGCAAAATGACCGATAATGTAGTGCATGACACCACATACCTTGTACATGGTAGCTTTAGGCTATAAATAGGAGGCTCATCTTCAATTCTAAGGCAGATTGAAAGAAGCTAATACAAAAGAAACACAAGATCAAAAGCTATTGATACCGTTTATTTGTTCTTCTTACGCCATAGTTGTTGGCTAAATCCCATTAAATATTAATTAAATAAAAGCAACTTTACCGATCCAATGGTAAATATAATACTCCATATTAATATTGTAACAATAATTTAGTCGTGTTTTGCTTAAATGTTTGTTAGAACAAATTCGTACTAAAGTGTCGTGTTCTCCAGAGAGGGTGTATCATTTTTTTAGACGTCGCTTAATTGCGAAGTAGACATGTAGTAGTAGTGTAGTACCCAGTACACTACTAGTCTATACCCTACAGTAATTGCGCCTCCATCTATTTCTCTTGGAGCCATTTACCCCTTTCTGCAACTTCTCACCTCATTCCATGGCTTCAGCTCCATTTAAATCGACCCCTCCATTTTAAAAGTCATTTATGCTCTTGTAGTGTTGTATTCAAAGAATCAAACTTTATTTCTGTTCCTAGTGATTTCCCAAAATTGGGCATCTTTTTTTTTTTTGTAATTTCTAAAGCTTGGACCAAAATTCAGTGCGGAGGAGACACAACCCAGGAAGATCGGAATGTCAAACGCAGCGGCTGGAGACCCTCTGCAGCCGCCGCCGCCAATTGTGATCCAGCGACAAGCTTACCGGAGTAGTGCCAGCCACGGATCGGTCGGACCCGTGGTCGGGGTTCTTGCGTTGATAGCTGTTCTGGGGGCAATCGCCGTCATGATCGGCCGCCTGTGTTCCGGCCGACGAATCGCGGGCCACGGGCGTTACAACTTTGAGAGCTGGTTTGAGGCCAAATGCGCGACCTGCATCGACGGCTGGGTGGAGCCTGCGCCGCGTCCGGTGGCGCCGGAGAGCGGTAGGGCGGCGGAAGAAGCGCCTCCTCAAGAAAACAGGGAAGAAGACGAGACGGCGCGGCGGTGAACAGAATAACAGTACACAGCTAACTCTTTAAGTGGGTGGGTGGTTCACATGTTAATGTCCAGCTTTTTGTTATTCACAGAGTGCTTTTTGACTCTTTGACCACCTTTGAAATTATGAATAATGCTAAAGATTTAGAGTCACACGTACACCAAAATGGATATCCCATTTGTACACTACCAAACACAGACATCTAGTATCTGTGATCAGAGATACAAAATGTCTGTGTCTGTGTTTATCTGGTATATAAATGGAGTGTCCTGTTTTGGTATTCTCTTAGGATTATTCAAAAATTTAATGTGTCGACAAATGATAATTGGAGGTGATTTTATATATTAATTAATGATACTCCCTCCGTCCATGTATGATCTTCCCATTACGCGTTACGAGACTTGACCGACTTTATTTTCAATTCAATTTAATTGATTATAGGAGTAAAATTTTAAAATAAAATTTATATAGTAATAAACTACATGAAAAATTCTACAAAACTAGAGGTGACAAGATTATATTATTTTATGAAATGACTAGTAAAATTGAGTAAACAAAGTGAGTAAAGTTTGACCCTGTGAATAGTGTCTGGGAAGATCTATGATGGACAGAGGCAGTATTATTTTGTGTCTTTAGATCATTATTGTCTAAGAAATTAGTATAAATATGACTGAAACATAGAGAAAATATTAAAATAAGAGTTTCATATTTTTAATCCCTAAATAGGAGTTTGCACGGTGGTAATGTGACAATGTACATGTGCATTTTACGTAATGTGTATGGTCATGATTGATAATGTAAATGCATTTTAACTCTTATTTCGTGAATAAAAAATGATACTTCTATTTTGACATATTTTTAATGTTGTTATTAGGAAGTATAATTAAATTAGGATACTTCTTTCCTTTCCTACTAGGATTATTCTTTCCTTTCCTACTTGTACTTTGATTACTCTTGTATTCCCTATATATAGGGCCATATCTCTCAATATTCAATAAGACAAGTTATTATCAAATTGTATCATGGTATCAGAGCTAAGGCTCTCAAAAACCTAGCCTCTCTTTTTTTCCGACCGCCGCCCATCATGGCAGCCCCGTCGGATCCTNATGCCCACCAAAACTCTCTCCAACAAATCTCCCTTTGAAACTCTTTATAACCGTCCTCCTACATATACCCACCTTCGTCCCTTTGGTTGCTTGGTCTATCCATGGCTCCGCCCTTATACTCACCACAAACTTCAACCACGCTCCACTCCTTGTGTCTTCTTAGGATATCACCCCACCACTAAAGGGTATAAATGCTATGAACCCGTGTCTCAAAAAGTTTATATCTCTCGTCATGTTCGGTTCGTCGAGGATCAGTTTCCATATCCCAAATTGTCATCCCTCCTGTCACCCTCTCCTATAACCCCTATTTTTCCTCCAAGCCCAGGCTCACATGCTCCTGTCCCACTGACGGTCCAACCCCAGACCCGTCCCACCAGTCACGGACGACAGCCCGACACCCTCCCTATGGACACGCCACAGACGGTCCAACCCCAGAACCGTACCCCAACCCACCCTCGACCGTCACCTACTCCTCCCCAAAGCACACAACCGGTTAACCGACCCCCGCCCCAAAACACACACACCATGCAAACCCGAGCCAAATCTGGAATTTTCAAACCTAAAGCCTATACCATTACCACCCTTGATACTACCCCACATACTACTGAGCCTAGCACTTACCGCCAAATTGTATCAGTTGTATTCATATTTTAGTCTTTTTTCTTTATTCTCTATTCTATGTGTAAATCATCACTAATTGTAATTAACATGGACAATAGTGGCGAGCTCCTAGCATGGTCCTCAAATGGTTCACTACTTATTTTTCTAGTTTTTTAAATTAGAGTTCGAGTACCTTACTTTTTTATGAACCGTTGTATTAGAGCACTGGTAATACGTTTGAAGCCCCGGGGCTTCAAACCGGGGCTTCAAACTTTCTCTCTCTGCCACGTCAGCTTTAACTTACACCCAAAATTTACTGGAAATGGTTTTGAAGCCCCGGGGCTTCAAACTGGGGCTTCAAACCTTCATTTTTTACATTTTTAAATATACATCTTCTAAATTTAAATTTATAAATTTAAATTAATTTATTATTTTAATTAATCGCAGTGACACTATTGCATAAAAAAAATTAAATTCATTATAAAAAAAATTTCACATTTATAAAAAAAACATTAAAAAAATTACATAAAAAAAACAACAGTACAAAGAAATCACTAATTATTCGAACGACTAAAGATATGCTCGATCAAATCCGCCGTTAGTGCATTGTGAATCTCTCGGCTTCGAATTTCTTTGCGGTTGCGTCGCTTCTTTTCTTCGGTGATTTCTTCGTACATAGGCACCTCCTCGTCCGGGTTGTATTCACAAATCGCAGACCCGTTATCCTCTATGATCATATTATGAAGAATAATACATGCGTACATGATATTCCTCATTTTTGTCTGAGAATAACATTTCGACGGACGATCTAGAATGTGCCACTTAGCCTTCAAGACCC
>OOIL02001115.1:1019627-1073317 GCA_900332095.2 Cuscuta campestris | reverse complement strand
GGTTAACGGCATTATAGCCGTTGGGAACAAAAAATGGCTCTCACGCCGCGTCAAACAAATGACGCAGGCGCCCTCACGCCCTTTTCACGCCAGCGGGGGGCGGTGTTTCACGCCCCCGGGGCGTTAAACGCCCCGTAACGCCGGTGGGCGTGAGGTGTATACCGTGTGCTCTTAGGGATTTAGGGGCACTAGTGTCTAGTGATACCATTCTAACACAATGAACCACATAGGCACACACAAACAATCCGTAAGTGCGTGCATTGTTGTGTGACATATGGTCATATCCTCAAAATTTTTGTTTGAAAAAGGCTAGGGTATACCATATTTGTATATCAATTTACATCACATGTATTACTAACTCACACAAATAAGAATTATCCGTGTAATGTATAGACAATTATAATATGTGTGTCTATGGTACACGTAAATTGAGATACAAATATAGTCTACCCCTAGTGTTATCAATGCTTTTTATTTTTGAATTCCGTGGTTAAGCATAATTTTTTTACGAATACATCTTTTCTCCCCAACATTATTAGGAGGATTTCAATTACTAGAAGGACAGGATTATGAATAAAATGAGTGCTAAATGTTTTAAATAAAGGCCTTAAGTGTTTTAGAAGGATAAAAATTATTTTATAATTTAGGGTTTTATGCTCATTAAATCCTTTAGCATTTTTTATAAAAAAACAAATTTATAATATAGTGACAATTTTACTTGTATTTAATAAAGAGTAATAAAACTATCACGTCGTTGTATTATCACAACCCACTCTACCGTAAATTGCCACAATACACTCTACCGCGGTCAAACTGTCACCGTCACAATGTCATTGCCACATTATCACTCCACTTCCACATCCTCACTCTACCGCCTACGCCACCAGCACAATGTTACACTGCCATCACTATCGCCTTTTTTACACGGCCACCACTGCTATCACAATGCAACTAGCATCGTCATTAATCTACCGCTCCTAATCGAAAGCTATCACTGCCTCTGTCACCACCACACCGCCAACTCTATCACTACATTGTCACCATCACACTGACACTACTACATTGTTATACTGCCACCATCACACTTCCAACTATGTCATCGTCGC
This sequence comes from Cuscuta campestris, assembly GCA_900332095.2. Classification (NCBI taxonomy): domain Eukaryota; kingdom Viridiplantae; phylum Streptophyta; class Magnoliopsida; order Solanales; family Convolvulaceae; genus Cuscuta; species Cuscuta campestris. Next base: position 1,072,211 of record OOIL02001115.1, on the reverse strand, counting down.
ATTGACACTACCATAATACCACTATCACCGCCACACTACAATCATCACCCCCACCACCACCGCTGTCACATTGTCATTGTCTTTGTTATGCGTTACACCGCAACGTCATCACAACATGGCCACTATCATCACCACATTGTCACAATTGCCGCACAAATCATACACGTATATTTATTATAAAAGAACTCTTGAGTGTCGTCCCTAATATTTTATGGGTCTTAGACCAAATGAAAAAATAAGGCTCGTATTTAGAAAGAAGTTCATTTATAGATAAGTAATTTTGGATCACAGAGGCAACATAAAAGTCAAATAGTCTTAAAAGATTAGCAATATCATCTAACTAATTATTGACATTAATTGTTGTAGATTTAGCAAATTTGATTGAAAGGAGTAGATATAACTATTTTTAAGTAGATTTAGCAACACCCTTAATTAATATGCCGAGTTTATTTTCATAGTTGACCTTGGAGATGTAGACGCGAAATGAAGAATACAAAGAATACTGATTTAATTGAAGGATACAAAATACTCCCTCCGTTCCCCATAGATTTTCCCAATAGCCTTTTTTTTTGTCCACAATAGATCTTCTCATTTCATTTTTTAACAATTAAAATACCACAACTACCCCCACTTACTTTATTTATTACACCTCAACCACCTTATTTAATACACTCCACCCATTTTCATTAAAGGTATTATGGTAAACTTTTACCTTTTTTCAACTCTCCTTAAAAACCACCAAAAGTCAAAATGAGAACATCATAGGGGGACGGAGGAAATATATTGTAGAGTAGATGACAAATTTTTTTGACTAGTGTAGCAAAGAAAAATATTTCTTTAGCAAATTTTGATATTTTGGGCCCATCACTGAAGTCCAAAAAATTTTAATTAAAAATAATTTACGTTAGTATTCCCTCCGTCCGGAAATGTTATTCCCGTGTTGACTTGGCACGCTTATTAAGGAATAGTAAAAAAAATGCAAAATTTTCAAAAATGCACATACTATAAACTTTTAAATTTCTTTTTATTATTAAAAAAGTACTAAAAAAGTATATTTGTGATAAAATAGAAGGATATTATTGATATTTAGCTTTAAAAAGTATACTAAAAAAGGAAATGAGAAGAATATTTCTGAACGGACCAAAAAGGAAAATGGGAAGAATATTTCCGGACGAAGGGAGTAACAATTAGAAACTCTTGAGGTAGAAATAACTTTATTCTTTTTCAATCCAAAAAGAACAAAGTACGAGGCTGTTTGTTTCAGCCTCTTAATGGTTCAGATGTCTGAATGGTTCAGCACTTAATGATTCAGACTGTTTGTTTCAGCCTCTTAATGGTTCAGATGTCTGAATGGTTAAGAGATTTGCCTCTGAATGGTTAAGTATTATACAGAGTCTGAATGGTTAAGACCTTTTATCTGAATTGATCAGACATTTGCCTCTGAATAGTTAAGCAATATACTAGCTCTTAATGGTTCAGACCTCTTACTGGTTCAGCACTTAATGGCTCAGACCTCTTACTAGTTCAGCACTTACCCATTCAGAAATTGCCAAACAGCCACTATGTGGAGGAGTGAGTAGGATTCCACAAGGCTTACACCTTCCTTCCTCCGGAATTGCACATAGTCGAACCTAGCTAGGGTTTTGTACAGACAGTGTTCGTTCGCGAAGATGGGGTGGCCGCGTTGCTTTCTTGACATTAGCATCGGAGGAGATCTGGAAGGGAGGATAGTGGTGGAACTCTACAACGACGTAGTTCCCAGAACTGCCGAGAATTTCAGGGCTCTCTGCACCGGCGAGAAGGGCGTTGGCCCTAATACCGGCGTCCCTCTCCATTACAAGGTCTACTTTATCCCCTCACTCTCATTCTTCTGCATATCTGTTCTAATTATGTCATGCATTAAGTTGAAACTCTTGCAATTATGCTGAAGAATGCTCATTTCGTTTACACTATGTTTGGTTCAAGGAATTTGAGAGGGAAAGGAAAAGAAAATGAGAAGGAAAACATTTTTCTTGTTTGGTTAGAGAGGAAAAAAAAGTGGAGGAAAAGAAAATGAGAAGACAAAATGTGTTAAGATAAGGGAAAATCAAATTCCTTCCATTTTGGTGAGGAAATTGAGGGAAAATCATTTTCTTTTCTTTTCCTTGGACCAAACATGGTGTTAGTTTTCCGCACATTTGTGTGTGTGTTTTTTTAAAATTCATTTTTCTAGTATAGAATTGTCCGTTTCAATGTGAAGAATGCTCATTTTGCTTTTAAAAAACCTTTATTTGAAGACTTTGGAGGTATAATTATTGTGGTACATCTCATTGTATATTGTGACAACTATTTCATCTGCAATTTAGAGATTGATGCTTCCTGGAAATTTGAAATGATTGTTAATTTCCAGCTCTTTTATTTGAAGCATTTCTTTATTGTTTATACTTGCCTATGTAGCTAAAAAAGATTTCATTTTTTACATGTTTTAGTTTCGGGTAAATAATAGACTCTATCCAAATGGTATACTCCCTCTGTCCAGAAATGTTCTTCCCACTTTCCTTTTTAGTCCGCCCAGAAATATTCTTCCTATTTCCTGTTTTATTATATTTTTTAAGGATAAATTTCAGTAATACCCTTCTATTTTAGCACTAACCTATTTTTTATTGCTTTTTAATAAGAAAAGGAGATTTAAAAGTTTATAATATGTGCATTTTTGAAAATATGACATTTTTTACACTATTTCTTAATAAGCGTGCCATGTCAACATGGGAAAAACATTCCCGGACGGAGGGAGTATTAAACTTCTCTGGCTTCTTACTTTCTATGAAGTTTTGGGTCCTAAATGCAGCAATGCATCTAAGATCTCATGAAAAATCTCTCCGGTTTTACAAGGTTGCGTATATCTTGACCCTTATACCCTGATGGAGTTGAGATTAAATTGAGTTTGTTGTTGTGTTACCTATGTAGATAGTGGAGTTCATATCCATGTTGATTATTTGTTTCATTTACAACTCGAGCTGAATCCGAGTGTGGAATGACTTGAGTAAAGATAAAAAGATATTGTTTGGTACATAACTTTAGTATTTTCTTTCTTTCCTTCTTTCTTTCTCAACATAATCTACATAGTATTACCAACATTTTTAATTTTTATTTATTTATTTATTTATTTATTTGTCATAACTGCATGGGCCCAATCATTGAAAACACATTTTTGTGCTAGAATGCTAGTTTTTTGATGATTGTTGTTACAGTTATACGGAGTATAATATAGCATGATATTGTAGAGAGCACTTTAAGCATTTTGGGAGACATTGCAGCACATCTTTTGACCAGTATTTGATGACTCTGACACCCAATGCAGGGAGTCTGTTTCCATCGTGTCATTAAGAACTTCATGGCACAAGGTGGTGACATTTCTGCAGGGGATGGGACTGGAGGAGAGTCCATTTATGGACTGAAATTTGAAGATGAAAATTTTGAATTGAAACATGAAAGGAAGGGAATGTTATCGATGGCCAATGCCGGACCTAACACAAATGGGTCTCAGTTTTTTATCACCACCACTCGCACTCCTCATCTTGATGGAAAGCATGTTGTATTTGGTAAGGTCATTAAAGGGATGGGGGTAGTTCGATCAATGGAGAATGTTCAGACGGGTGAGAGTGATTGCCCCATTGATGATGTTATAATTTCGGACTGTGGAGAAATACCAGAGGGCGAAGATGATGGAATTTCAAATTTTTTCAAAGATGGTGATATGTATGCTGATTGGCCAGCTGATCTCGACAACAACCCTGAGGAGCTCTCTTGGTGGGAGAGTGCTGTTGAGTCAATCAAGGCATTCGGTAACGATCATTTCAAGGTATTGACTAGAGTTATTGCAGCAATACCTCATTGTGGTTTGGTAAATGTGCACTGTTACTCCTCATGCTTTCAGAATTTATGTCGTTCCCCTCCGGGTTCTGATACTTCTACGTAAGTGCTCCTCTAGACTAAAATATCCTTCAAATCTTAGGTGAATAGCTCTGGTGCCCCATGTGGTTTTGGAGATGGGCACCAACGCCCTCTCTTTTTTCTTTATTGTTTCTCTTTTTTTATTCCCTTTTTTCATAAATGCTTTTAAATTCTTTTTTAAAAAATTATTTTTTATAACATTTTAAAATATTTTTTTTGGCATTTGAAATAAAAATAAATGAAATATAAAGAAGTAACATATACTTCATTTGTCTCAATTAAAACATTTTCATCTTTTCCAAAAAAGGTCTTTATTTTTTTGAATCTATTGGGCCAAAAAATACTTCGCACAAACTAAGGCCATATTCTCCTCAACTTATCTTTTTTACTTATTACTTATTCTTATTGGAATTAGACAAGACCAGACCAGATGAGGTCAGAAATAGCTTTAAATATAACTACATTCAGATCAAATCTTATTCCAATCAAATCAGAACCAATCAAATAAGGTGAAGAGAACATGCCCTAAGGGCTCTTTGGACTGATGCCTCACAGATTTCCTTCATGAATGCATTTTCACTTTTCTATAAAAATATGTTTTCATATCTCTTTCATCTTTTCCTTTCCTTTTTCTATTATTTTTGTGTATTTTAGTTTTTTATTATCTATTTCTCATTTTCTTTATTGCAATGAAGCTCATTTCCCAATTTTTGGTCTCTTTTGTTCCTCTTTGTTTCTCTTTTTTTTTCCTCGTTTTTTCAGACTCCGCATATGTATTTTAATTTCGTTTTTAAAACTATTTTTAGAACATTACTTTTATTTTAATCAAAGTTAAAATAAAAGAAAAAAATAGAAAATAAAATGAAAAAAGGAAAAATATAAAATGAGTCATAAAGAAAATTTGTTAGGCATCAGTTAAAAAAAACCTTACTTTGTATTCTTTTGGTACAACAGATTCAAAAAAATAAGAACAATTTTAGACTAAAAACAAAAAAATATAATTTGTAACAAATGAAGTATATGTTAATTTTTAATTTCATTTTTATTTCAAACTCAAACAATTTTTATTTTTAAAAATTATAAAAAAAGCTTTCTAATATAAAAAAATTTATGAAAAAAAGAGAAGAAAAAGAGAAACAATAAAGGAAAAAGAGAGGTGGGAGTTTGTCCCATTTCAAAAATGACAGGAGGCACCAGAGCTATTTACCTAAGATTACAAGGGTATTTTACTCTAGAGTAGCATTGGCATAGGAATATTCAAACCAAGAGGAGAACAGCGAAAGTTTTGAAAGTATGTGGGGTAAGGGGTACTTGTGCAATAAACTCGTATTGACTATTAAGAAGATGCCAATATCTAATTTGAGCAGAAAATGTTCAAGCTATAAACTAATTTATTTTGGGGGTTCTTTGGTTTGCTCTTTTCAAGAAACAAGACTACAGTATGGCTCTTAAGAAGTATCGGAAGGCTTTGCGGTATTTGGATGTCTGCTGGGAAAAGGAAGGGATTGATGAAGGCAATCAACGACACTTTTTAATATCTAAATGTTGTAAAAATTTAGATTATATTAATCAGTATATACTGATGCTTCAAGCATGGTTTGTGTGTACACAGATCGGAGTTCGTATATGAGAAAGATCAAGTCACAGATTTTTGCAAATAGTTCTGTAAGTTTCTGACGTTTTGTTAGTTTATTCAAAACATGAGTTCCACTCGCTAATTATCACGTTGCAGTGATTAGTGAGTAGAGTTGTGTGATCTTTCTTTTAATTGAGGATAAAAAGTAGCGGCATGTCTTAGATGCTTATGTCTTCATCTACTCATTGCTCTCTGAATATGCTGGATCCACAAACTCAAAAAGTCAAAATATTTGAGTACTCTCACTATATGCCTTTTTAGTGTTTTGCTAATAAGTATTTTCTCTGTCTCTAAATAGAATTTCTACTTTCCCTTTTTAGTTCTCTTGAAATTAACTTCTCATTTCTTTCATTTAAAGGAAAAATCAACCACAATTTTTTTCTTAATTCACATGACAAAAGCAAACAAGAAGCTTGTTAGTATACTATGTATATTTTTACTACCTTTAGTGTGTGTGTGTGTGTAACACACACAAAGCCTCTCATGTAGTGAAGTTAGATAATTCTGATACATATGTTCACATTTTGTTACCAGTTTCCTGGCTTTGTTGCCCAATTCAGTTCAAAATATTTTTAAATGTTAAAGGATTTAGTTTGTACTCTGGATTGTAAACTACCATGCATTACTGATATTCACCTATTTCATTTCCTTTGCTATGGTCCTAGCTTTCTTTCTGGCATGCTTCTTCCTATAGTTATTCTTCAGTGGAAAAATTACTGCTCTTCTATAACATTATTTGAAATTTAAAAATTTCCAGGCTTGCAAGCTCAAACTAGGAGATACACAGGGAGCACTCTTAGATGCTGACTTTGCAATGCGTGATGGAGAGAACAATGCAAAAGCTTTGTTTCGCCAGGGCCAGGTTTGTTATTCTATCAAACAGAATCTGAGTGCTTAATAAGAAGAAAAACCAAAAAGGCCCTCTGCATAAACATGTACCAGCCCTATTTTGTTTTGTGCGAAGTACTTATATTTTTAAATCAATGCTAATTTTTATTTTACATGATGAATTATGCAAAATTTTAACTATTAACACACACACACATGACATGCTACGGTCAGCTGACGTAAAGCTCACTATTGCCAACTACAAAGCTCACACACAACTGGAAAGCTCATCAAGCTATATGACAAAGCTCACCTATTTTTTCAACACTATGTTTTTTTCCATAAAAAAAATAAAGGAGTGGACTTTGACCCTGTTGACTGGACTTTGATCGCTGACTGCCTCCGTTGACCGCCGCCTGCCACCGTCTGTCGCTGCCGTCACCTGTCACGAGGACGCTGCCGTTGGTCAATGGTTGTACATGCTGGGCAATGGTGGTCCCAGTCACCCTTTGATTTTTATTAAATGGAACCTAAAATTTTGGTGGGTCGTGTGTGTGTGCTTGGTGGGCTTTGCAGTGAGGATTGGTGAGCTTTGTTTTAAGAGTTTGTGAGCATTGAAACTTTGAAGTTTTAAAAATTCAAAGTGTGAAAAAATCATGGTGAACTTTCCCATACATTTTGGTGAGCTTCGTAGTAGCCCTTGGTGAGCTTTGCAGTGGTTAGTGGTGAACTCTAGTTTCATCTGATCGTAGCATGTTATCTTACAACCTCAGGGGGGCACATGTGGGGGCACATGTTGCACAACCTCATTCCCGCGCCGTGCCCACTTGAGCACTTAACGCTTGGGCTGATGTCGGGTCGCAATTCGCAAATAGGTTATGTTGGCGGGCAAAACAGCCTCAGGGGCCACCCTAGACCCCTACAGGATCCTACCCGACTTCCGCTTAATAAGTTTCGATCCCGGTTTAGCTGGATATGGGAACTTCCCCGGACCCTCCCATTTCATTTGCTTATGGTACGCAATCCGCCTATTACCACTTATCCAATTCCATGTAAGGAAATTGGCCTGGCCCTACAAACCAAGGAAATGTAGCCTATGCCACTTGACATGGCTATTCCCACTATTTAAATCAAGCTTCTTTGCACTACCATCTCAACTTCTCTCAACAATATATGACTTCCTCTTTAGTTTTTATATTTTTAGGTTAGGAACTTTAGTGAAGTTCTAATTTTGTTGTTCGGTTTCTAATTTAAGTTCCAAACTACATATATTTTTAGTAATATTTTTATTTCATATTATATTCTTGTTCTTTAAACATGTGTAGGTGTCCCTAAAATATTAGGGATATGAATTGAAATAGGGAAACATGCAATGGAAATTAATTAAATGCTACTCTCTCCGTCCCTTAAAAAAATTTCACATTTCGTTTTCTGTTTGTCCCAAAAAAGGTTCCACTTTCAAGTGGTTAGAAAAAAATGTGGTCCTTACAATTTCTCTCCTTTGCATCACTTTTAACAAAACCGAACCATTTTTTGGGACGAAGGGAGTAGTTGCATATTTTGTTAAAACGAACAAATTAATATATCTAGCTAATTTATTACTCCCTCCGTCCCAAAAAGTCTTTCCTATTTCATTTTTTGCGCATCCCATAAAACACTTCTATCCCGTCTTGAATGCCAAAAAAACTTTCAAAATAACTTCTACCCACAATAAAGAAGAAATTTTGTAAATTTTTGGCATTTTAGATGTCGTTAGAAGTGTTTTATGGGATGCGTAAAAAATGAAACAGGAAAGACTTTTTGGGACGGAGGGAGTAATTAATATCGCAACGGTTATATTGACACTGGCTCCTAGTGTCATATTGGGTTCCTAGTGTGCTTGGATTGAAAAATTGATGGTTGTTTTCCCCTGACCTTCATGTAAAATTGCCTTTATGGTCCCATCGCACCCCTTCAAATAGCACCCTCAAACTTTGGGGGTGCAATTGGCGGGGCGAATTGGGGCGGGGGGGNTCGATTTTGATTGGAGCATGAAGGGGGCCAGTGTCATAATATGATACCGAAACCTAGTGTCAATATAACCTTGCTGAATTAATATTTGGAAATTATTTCTAGTTGTCTATGAGTTAATGAAATATTAGGCTTCGTTTGGGAATACCATTTGTGATTAGTAGTGCTAGCATTTTGGATATATTTTTTATGGTGTAGATTAACGTAGAAATACTAATGCTAAAATTTACTGTGGGATAGCGTTTTCAAAACTCTGAAGCTGATGTCAAACACAACCAAAGACAACCATTTTAAGCACTATAAGGATTAAGGATGCCTAGAGATCATGCAACTTAATTTAAAACTTGTGATAAAACTTTCTCTATACCAACAATTAGTTAATTAATAGTCTGGTTAGGTAATATCATGTGAAAAATATTCACGATCTAAAATCCATTCATATTCCCCTTATGAACTTGAAATTTAGTTTCCAGGAAATTCAGCCTTTGCATTGTAATACTTGCATCAAGACTCCGAATTTAGAAGACTTTTAGTATGAGTAATTAAGTTATCCCTAACTAGTTTTAAGAGAAATTTGCTCGTCAGTCCATCTTGACACAAAACCATCCTTTTAGGAACATTGTTTACCATTTTACTTTAACTTTGGGAAATTGATTTATAAGTAACAAAAAGTCCATAAAACTTACTTAACTTCCATTAACGACAAAAGTGCTTGTGTGCTTTTTTAGGGGGTAATTTTTGAATTTCCCAACAATTTATGTACTACATAAGGTAACTGGAAGTAATTCCAAATGTCCAAAAAAAGGCGGACAACTAAATTCGGAAGGAGGGAGTAATCAATTGATTGCTTGTCTCTTTTATGGGGAGTGTTTTTTCGAACCATATTCTAGAACCCTATATGATTTGACACTCCTAACCCTTCAGTATTACTGTATCAATCAGGCATACCTCGCTCTCAAAGATATAGATGCTGCGGTTGAAAGCTTCAAGAAAGCACTAGAGTTGGAGCCAAATGACAGTTTGTATCTCTATGTTATTCTCAATTCCTGAATACATTAATCCCTTTGTCCCAAAAGTTTCTTGTTTGGCTGTTCACGGTCTTTAATATAACATTTTGACCAATAAATATCATTGTATTTAAACAAATATTTTAAAACTATAAGTCTATAATATTTCATTACTACATTTCAATGCGAATATAGAGCTTGTTCTTTTCAAATTTATATTCTAGTTATTCATATTTCAGACTTAGTTTAGTTAGTTACCACACTCCAGTATCAGAGTTTAGTTAAATTTACCAGAATCTAGACTCAAGATTAAAGGTTCTAGACATCTGTTACAAGACTCCAGACTGACAGACTCCATTTAAAATGATGCAAAAAGAACAGCCCCATATTGGTATTAGATCCATATTTTAATTAAATGCACTCTCTCAAACTTTTGACCATCTTTTAAGTTGTTTTTAAAAGCTTAGAAATATCATTCGCCTTTCATTATCTTATCCCATGAAAGTGATTGAGGCAAATACATACCATTTATGCAGCATTTTTCAAAAGATGGTGGTAGTTGTAAGCAATTACTTTATGCCTAATAAGGAATGTAATAAATCTCTGTTGGGCACTTTTAATGACATTTTGAAAATGACTTTCCTGCCATTTCTTCCATAGGGGGGATTAAAAAGGAGCTTGCTGCAGCAAAGAAGAAGGTGAAAATGCTGTACTCTAGTATTGACTTTACACTGCGTGTGTGTCTTTTTTAAAGTCACGATGCTGATTTACTTTTCTTGATGATAGATTGCCGATAGACGCGAGCAGGAGAAAAAAGCATATGCCAAGTTGTTTCAATAACAATTGAGGTATTCATTTTTTCCCGCTATTATTGTTTTTGGAAACATGTTTCACATTTCCGTACCATTTTTTTGCAAGGAAGGTTTTAGCCTTATCATTTAAGGAGTCACAAAGTGCTTTATGAAGCTATTCATTCACAATATATTTACTATGCACCTAAACTTAATTCCATTTTTGATTCCAAACTAATAAAAACATCACTAGCTTTCATTAAAACTGTAAACCTCTAATGAAATAGTGTTTGAGTTGTGCCTATACATAGGATCATGTTTCAAGGGAAATTGGACACAATATTCATCCAATCTACGGGGTAAATTCTTTGGTGGACCTTTATAGTTCTATAATCATTTATATAATATTTTTTATATAAATTTGTTTACGTGAAGGTTCGTGTACATGTTTTATGGGCCTAAGATCCATGATAGAAGCACTAAACCTTTGTGGGATGCAGAACTATTTATTGGGATATCAGTAATTAGCCTCAAAGGTTAGTCTACTGATAAGATAGGTTGGTACCTTCTTGCCCAAACCCCCAACGGTGTCCAATTTCCCATGTTTCTAGGTAGTGATTTTGTCATTTGGTTTTAGGTTTTGTTTTGTTTTTTTGCTTTTCTGATAATCAAGGTTTGTAGCTTGGTTCTACTAATCATGGAGGGAATGAGCTTCACTTCAATCCAACAATTGCAGCTACACCATTGGAATTAAAGAGAAGAAGATCCAGACCAATATATTGTCTCCCTGACTAAACAATGACAGCCATTTTTCACCTGATTATTCCCCCTCTAGTATAAGTAATGTCTCCCCAATGTTTATAAGGTCATGGCTGAATTGCTTGTTGAACATTTGGGGCACAACCTTCTTGGAGGAATATTTCCCAATTTCATGCCAGAATCCTTTTATTTTACTTTGCTTCTTTTTTGTCGTATAAAGCCCCCCCCCCTCTCACCATCAAAGTAATCGTATTGAACTATTAGTTAACTATGAAGTTGGGTGTATAAACATGTGACTAGAGGAAGAGATAGACCTAAGAAAATTTGGTAAGAGGGGGAATAATCTCACAATAGATATGTTACATAATAAGGTGCAATGATGTCATTTGATCCATGTTGTCGTTTCCACCTAGTGAGTTGAAATTTTATCGTTGACCTAGAATGCATATTTGAAAAATGAGAAAAAAAACACCATTTCACATTTATCTTTGTATGAATAAAGTTAAATAAAGTGAATAATGTATATAAATAGTGATTACTATGAATTTGATAACTAATTACTCCGTATTAAAATGGATGGGTAAATTTAACATTTAAGACATACTTTGGCATAAGGGAAATGAAAAGAAAACTTATGCATAGATTAAAAAGTGAATAAATTTCTAGGATAGAGGGAGTATCAGTTCTTTTATGCAATGGGGTGGATAATGTGTGGATTAATTTGAGGGGTAAATCTTTTGTACATGTACTCCAATATCTACCATTCTATTTTTGCACTGTACAAATAAAAATTGCTGGTTGCACGGGTAATATTATTTGTCTACGTGCTTCCACAAAAAGGCCCCCCTCTTCTGGACTCACCGGTTATCTTGCAGCCGATCGAACGCGGAGGTCTGTGGTTTCTTCTGTTTGCGGTCCCCCAACCAATCGAAAGTGGAAGCTCGCTCGAACGAGGAAAACTCACCTTCCTCGTCCAACCTTGACAGATCGTCCTCTATCATTGTCTTCCCATTAGGCTTAGCCGCTTTCTTTGGACTGACCGGTTATTTTGTAGCCGATCGAACGCGGAGGTCTGTGGTTTCTTCTGTTTGCGGTCCCCCAACCAATCGAAAGCGGAAGCCCGCTCGAACGAGGAAAACTCACCTTCCTCGTCCAACATTGGCAGATCGTCCTCTATCATCGTCTTCCCATTAGGCTTAGCCGCTTCCTTCTTCTGAGAGTGCCTGGTCTTTTTCTTCTTCTTTTCCTTAGATCCTGTAGGCCCGATCTTTCCCCTGACCTGCGCCCATGTGACGTCGTTAGGTCTGTCAATGGGTCGGGTATAGACTCGAACCCGTGTAATACCCGTAATTTTTTAGCGGGTTTAGGAGTATAAAAATTACCGTTTGCCCGTACCCGAACTCATACCCATTATTTTTAAAAAATAAAGGGTTGGGTATAGGACGTGTAGTCCCGACCTGTTTAAAATTCGTACTGGTTAAATATATATTACGTACATATTACAAAACTCCACTTCTCTTCTTCACTACTCATCTTCTTCGCTGGTTGTGTGGCTTCCAAATCTATTTGTATTTATTTCACCACATTAGAGGCATGTACATGTTGGTTTATGCTATGCAGTGGTATAAAATAAATAGTTTGGAATTAGTTGTAATGTTATAAAGAACATTCTTGCAACATGAAGGAATGTGACAAGAAGATCGATTATGAATCTAAAATTTTTGTTGTACATTTTTGGTGAAAAGAGCCAATTTTTGTTGCACTAACGTATTGGTCTTATTTTTATTTGTATGTAATTAAAGTATTTTTCATTCATAGTATTGTCACTAATTGTTTTTCAATTATAGAAAAATAAAAGACGTCAACTTTTATCATGGGTATACACGACCCGATACCGAGACCCAATGGATTCAAATATAGGATTAAACTTCAAGACCCGTCGGGTAAATGGGTACAAGTCAGGATCAATTTTTTTAAAATAGGTACGTGAATAGAACACTATGGATCGGCCCGAACCTGACCCATTAACAAGCCTAGACGTCGTCCATCACAATCTCCTGGTTTGGATCTAGGGCTGCCACCACCTCCTTGAACTGATCAGGCGTGATCCTGATCCGCTGGATGAGAGATTCGGCCTCTATCACGCTGATAGGGAGGTGACAGCTCCCGGTGGGCTGATTAGCGTTACTGCGAGTTTGCACCATTGTTCTTCGAAAGGTTTCGTTTTGAGTGAATTTCTCGAGCTCTCAACAAGAGCACCAATTTGATGGACAAGAACTCCACCAAATAATCTGACTTGATGGGCGGATCATAAAAATAGAATTGAAACAAGAACTCGAGAATTATAAAATTATACGCTAGGTTTTGCTTAAGGATCCTTATTTCAATCCCCTCTATTTATACATATCTCTTTACAGGATTAAGGTAACTATCGATTATGGAAGCTAATTCGCGTGATTTACGCAATCGTATTCTTCCGGCTCTTTTCCTGCAACCTAGTCGCGTTCTCTTTCTCAGCAGGCGGACTCCCAACGGTTCTTTGTTTTGGGTCAACTCAAGCCCAAAGCCTTGGGCCGGTCCAATAATGATATTGGGATATCCAGAGGTCCCAAACGCATCTGGGCACACCAGGTTGGGCTACCCGGTGGGTAACGTCCCATCAATTCCATCTCAAGATTAATTTCCTCTGATGTGAGCCATCTGAAAAGCTGATTGAGAGTGATTTCTCCATTTTATAGACAAATTTTTTGTTTCAAAGAAGAGTACTCAATATAAAGCCCGCGAATAACAACATTGATGACATCACGTCTAAGGATATGTTCATACAAGGCATCAAGATCATGGAGAATCGTGGCAACCTCATCAAGGTATGGAGTCATAGATCTGGCATCTTTTTGGAGAGTATATAGCTTGTCGCGGAGTTGATACATATGAGTGGTAGAGAAAGAGTTATATCTTGTTGCTAATGCATCCCACAAGGTGCCAGAGGTGGTGAAGTCTCAAGCATGTTTATGAACGCCAGGACAGATGATGGCGAGTAGACATGCCTGATATGAGTGTTAATCACGATCCACTCGGCATATGCAGGATTAGAAGTTGAACTCCTTCCCTCATGATCATCTTTGGTGGGGTTTTCTTGGATCCATCAACCCAACCCAACTGGAGGTTGGCTTCAAGCGCGATTTGAATATTCAGAGGCCACGCAGAATGGTTTGTATCCGTGAGTTTTTCTGGGATTATATATTATGAAGATTCTGAATTAATAATTTTATTCCAGAAGGGAGAGAAGCAGGAGGATCGGTCGGTGTCGCCATGCTGTCGAACGGTCAGCCACCGAGAAAAAAGAGCCGAGGCTGGCGGTGTGCTCGATAAAAAAAGAGTCTAGGTTTTTGAGAACCTTAGCTCAAATACCATGATACAATTTATTAATAATTGGTCTAATTGAATAATAAAGATTCAACCCTTATATAAATATGAAATACAAGAGAGAACAAAAATCCTTGTAAAATATATATTATGTTAACAATATAATAAGGAAACAATAGAATAAGGAGTCTAATAAATAATAATAGTTGTTTCTTAAGCTATTACTTATAATAATTAGCTTGTTATACCAAAGAAGTAGGGGTGAGCATTGTACGATATTTAGCTCGTACCAATTCCGTACCAAATATTTCTGTTCGGTATGGATTTTTATATCGCACTGATATCAAACCTGAAATATCGGTTCGGTATGGTCCAATATCGATTTGGTACAAATCTCGATGAATATATATACCTACTTTACACCTTAAAATTTAACAATACCCCTTTATTTTTGAAAATTGAAAGTGAACTTAAATGAAAACATAAAAAAATTTAAAATAATGAATATTTAAATGCAAGAGATGCGTATAAAAATTGGTTTATATTTTACACAATAAAAAATAATGATAACAAAGGAGTATTTCAGATCTTTGTGAATATTTTTATGTTCATATACAAAAACTAAAACTCAAATAAAAGTATCACTTACACATAATAGAACTTAAACCAAGTTTTAAAAATAAATTTATTATTTAGTGAAAAAAGATAAAATCTTATTATTTAGTGAAAAAAGATAAAATCGTATTATTTTAATAATAATTTAGTATATATGTTCGGTTCGGGATTTTCGGTATGAGACGTCACATCGTACCGTTCCCAAATACTGTACTGACCGTTCGGTTCAGTGCAGTTCGGTTCCTTCTCAGTGCTTTTTGAGTTTAATATTTTTCGGTTCAGTTTTCTTGATTTTTTCGAAAATTTCGGGATCGGTTCGGTACTTGTTCACCTCTACAAAGGAGTACAATAATATAAATAAATGTTTTACGTTGTGATAGAGACAATTGGACTTATTAATTTGCATATAATTATCCAACTAAGCAATCAAACAAGTTGAAGTATATGTATGAACTTATGAAAATGTTGTACATATGCGATTAGAGCATCTCCAACCATGTTAAAATGTCTTGCTATATGCTACAATTTAACAAATTAAGTAAAATTTCATACTTCAAGGGCTTGCTAATGTTTGACAAGCTTGCTTAAAAAAAGAAATGGCTTCCTATTAACAGCAGACTTGATAAAATATAGCAAGCCAAAAAGAAGAAGAAAAATGTTGGTTGGGTTAGTTTTTTCATGTGCCACGACGCAGTTGTTCCCTCACTTTCAGTACCACAACGCAAGAAAAAAAATTATTTTACTTTTTACAATAAAAATAATTTTAGTACGTTTTTACCAAAAAATTATAAAATTTATTTTATTTTGAGTTGTTATTTTTAAATTGCATACTTGCAGAATATTAATTAATTTTTACAAAAAATAATAAAATTTTAAAATTATACTCCCTCCGTTTGGAAAAACCCTTCCCATTTGATTTGGGGGCAAAAATAAGGAAGTGTTAAATTATAGTTGATTTCCAATTTTGCCCCTGATGTGATGGGTAAAAGTAAGATGTGATGGATAGATTATTAGAGAAAAAATATGATGTGATAGGTAGGGTATGAAAAAGTAAGGGTAAAAGTGGTTTTTTAATAGAAAGGGGAAGTGTTTTGTTGGAAGTGGAAAAAATGAAAGATGAATTGTTTTTGAGAACGGAGGGAGTAATAAATAGTGTTCAAATAGTGAAATCAATATATTTTTGCTAAATTGTAGCAAGCAAAAGTTGGAGATGACAATGTAAAATGACTTGCTATACCACTATTCATATTCTAATGAATAACTTTAGCAAGTCATGTTTAGCAAGCTTGATTGGAGATGCTCTTAGAGGAAGAGATTTTTGGTGAAGAGAACAGTAAAATTAACAAATTTTCAAAAACATTACTCCCTTCATCTTTAAATAATATTTTTATTTTGACTTCACATGAAATTTAAGAAAAGAGAAACTGAAATTTGTATACGGAGAGGGATTATGTGAATCATATACGGAGTAATTCTTTTTTTAAAATAAATGAAAAGATTAATTAGGGACATCTAAAAAGGATAGTGGAATTGAAACGATCATTTAGGCACAAAAAGAATACCTCCAACTCTCAAACATCCAAATTTAATATTCTCATTTGAATATTATTCGTGAAATCTATTAAACTCTGACCTCGATTTACTGAAAAATATATAAATTATGTTTCGATATAAATGCAATAATGTTAATGGTTTTTTTGAAATGTAGTCTTAAAATATTAAATATTTATAAAATATATTTATGTATAAATATTGATATTAATGGTTAAAGTTTATATATACTAAAACTCTTAAAAAGGTAAATAAGAAGATTAAATCAAAATGACCCACGGGCATAATCAAAATTATTATTTAAGCTTAGGCTAAAATCCACCATTGGTCCTTCAGCTTTATGAGTTGTGCACGATTGGTCCTTCAAGTTTTAAAAGTCCATGAGTAGTCCTTCAACTTTATAAATTGTGCATCATTGGTCCTTCAAATACACGTTAGCCCTTCAGATGAGGTCCTTTTCACAGTAAATATTAAAAGCTAAATGGAATACTAGTTCCATATATTACGAGTAAATTCCACTAGATACGACTACTCTGTATTATATGGAGCTAGTATTTCATTTAGCTTTTAACGTTTACCGAAAAAAGGATCTCATCTGGAGGGTTGACGTGTACTTGAAGGACTACTTATGGACTTTTGAAACTTGAAGGGCTAATCGTGCACAACTCATAATGTTGAAGGACTATATATGGATTTTTAAAACTTGAATGACCAATCGTGCACAACTCATAAAGTTGAAGGACAGTTTAGCCTTCAAGCTTATACTCCCTCCGTCCTATAATGATCTTCCCAGAGCACTATTCCAACTTCACGGGAATTTATATTTATTTGTGTTTTTTCATGGCCTATATGATAAAATAAAATATTCTTGTCACCACTTATTTTGTTGAACTTTTGGTGTAGTTTTTAAATATGTATGTTTTATTTTTTATTTCTATACCAATATTTAAATAAAATAGATTGAAAAAACTTGGGATTTTTCTTCGTTTTGCGAATCGGGAAGATCATTATAGGACGGAGGGAGTATAGTCTTTAATTTAATCTCTTCTTATAACAGACCTCAATATAGTTCGATGGATAATTGACGACATGAAGATGCTACGTTTATTTAGATATAAACAGAAAACTTTGGAATCCAAATTATTGAAGTGACGCATTGATGAGTTGTACGACTGATATCTCTCACAAACGTGTGAGAACATGCAAGTGCCTATAAGAATGCTTAGTTGATTTACATGTTAATTTTTTCTCTGTCAAAAAAATCATGTTATGTTTTTATTTAAGTATATAATGAAAATGCCAAAAAGACTTGAACAACAATAAAAGTATGAAAACCACCCACGCAGCAATTTCCAATCAATATTCCCTTTATTTCACAAATGAAGTCACATTTTGATTTTTATCCTCCCATCCCTAGTTTTACACACTTACACATAACACATTTAACATTATTACTTCCTCTGTCGCGCAAAAAAGTTCATCTTTCTGTTTTCATTCGTCTCACAAATACTTTTCTTTTCCTTTTAAAAAGTCACTTTTACTCCTACAAATTCTTAACGTACATATCACATTACACTTTTTCTCTATTAATCCATCTATCTCATCCTACTTTATCCATCACATCAAAGGGCATTTTTGGAAAGTCAACACCAAAATACACTCCCCTTAAATCCTCAAAAAGTCAAAATGGAAACTTTTTTGTGGGACGGAGAGAGTATAAATTCAAGGGTGAAAGTGTATTCTTACCTCATTACCAGTATTCTTAATTAAATGTTAAAGTTCGAAGAGGAACAAGTAAAAAAGATTATAGGTGGCCCAAAAAAAAAGATTATAGGTGAAGAATTTTTTAGAATCGCAGAAGGCTCCATTTCGCAACAACGTTAATTAGTGATTAGAGTTAGCGTTTTGAAAAAAAAAGTATCTCACGACAGTGTTTTGTTTTATCGTTTTCATAATTAATCTACACTATTAAAATTTTATCGAAAATGCTAACGCATTGAAAACGTTGTTCTAAAACACTAACGCTACGTAGAGATGGAAAATAGAACCAGACCAGCCGGCAACGGCTCCTAGCCTGAGTTTGTGTTTCATCTCTTGATTGATTTCTTCTATGGTGAGCCACCCAGAGAGCTGACTAAGAATACTATTTTTATTCAACATGTGAATGTTCTATTTGAAAGATGTATATTCGGCAAGAATCCCACGTATGACAACGTTAACGATATCATACACGTTCCTAAATAGATTCATTCATGACATCTAGATCGGTTGAAATTGTGGCTTCCTCATGCAGGTACAGAGTCCAAGATTTTTACCTTTTCGTAGAGCGTGAAGCTTATTGTGAAGTTGATAAATATGAGTCGTGAGTGCACAATTATAGTTTGTAGCCAATGCATCCTAGAGACTAGCAGAGTTGGTGAAACCCCGAGCATGCTTGTGAATTTGGGACTGATAATAGCGAGAAGATTATGTGCTATTTAAGGAATAGAACAATTTAAGTGCTATTTAGAGAAATAATTTAAATTTTAGTGCTTTTCAGTGCAAATATTTCTTCAAGATAATTTGTATATGTAAGTTTGTCTGCATAAGATTGTAAAAGTTACAGAGTAATAATTTTACTCCAAATGGAAGTGAGGCTAGAGGACCAGACAATGAAGTCATGCATGGCATCTGCAGGCCGTGAACTGAAGGACAACGATAGCGGTGGTGAAGGATGGCGGCGGTGCACGTCTCAGAGAGAGAGAGGGGCTAGGATTTTGAAGAGAGAGAGGTGATGCCATGATATTCCCTCTCTCCAGGTTTAATCTTCCCATTTCCCAATTATTTATGAAGAACAATCAAACTGGACCTGTTTAATAAAATGGAGGAATAAAAGAATATTCCTCCGTAGATGCTCCTACTCTCTCCTATAAAAGACCAATAAAAGAGAGGGTTGCCCTAATTGTTAGAGGAGGCCAATCAAACTCCTTCCCTGCCCATTTACTCTCTCTCTCTCTAGAAAGCATTAGTGTGTATATTTCTTCTTCTTCAAAAGCTCAAATGTTCCATTAATGATTTCAATGCCTAAATTATGTACCGTGTACGACCCCCGATATTAATAAAAATCCCCCGTTGGCAAGGTACCGCCAAAAAAGGCCCGTGGTTTTCTCCCGATTTGGGTTTCCACGTCAAAATTTCTGTGTTTATATTTTGGTGTATTTTTTTAGACTAGTTTATCATTTTTGTCTGGCTAAAAACGATATACCGGCCGATAATTTAATTTACACCATTAGTATCTAATGTAATACTTTATCATTAATATTGATATTTGTACATAGATAACTTTTATAAAACTTTAATATTTTAAAACATGGTCTCAAAAGGAAACTATTGATACTCCATCCGTTTCTTAAAACGGTTCTTGTTTTGACTTTGGAGCAAAATAAGGAAAATGTAATTTTAGTAGACTTTCCAATTTTGCCCCTGATGTGATGGGTAAAAGTAAGATGTGATAGTTTAGTTATTAGTGAAAAAGTATGATGTGATAGGTAGGGTATGAAAAAGTAGGGGTAAAAGTGGTTTTTAATAGAAAAAGAAAGTGTTTAAAGGAATACCAAAAAATGAAAGAGTAAGAGTTTTAAGAAAGGGAGGAAGTATTACATTTATATCAAAACACAATATATTTTTTTCGCATAAACTCCAACAAAAGTCAAACAGGAAACTAAATCCAGACGGGAAGAACATAATTTGATAATATTTAGTCTTATGGAACAATGAATATTTTACCAATATATATACATGGGTTCCTAGCGAACTAAGATAGAAGTACGTAATATGATAGTTCGTAATTAACATAATATGGAAATTTATAATATAAAATGAAAAATTATAATAATATCTTCTATTACATTTATTAATTTATAAGGAACATATTATGGTTATAGTAAAACTGGAGTTTGATGATACTAGACCACTGTACAACAGTGTTCCATTTATAAAATTGATGATTTTTACCTTCCCTAATCCTATGAATACCCTCGTCGGTAAACATATATAGATGAGTATCATCTATGTAAGTATATAAAATCACTATCATTGTCACCAACCATTGGAGTTATGGATGGAGGAAATACCTCCGAATGTACTCGATGTAGCCTTGGCCTACATTGCACTAATGCGCTTTTTAAAAAAGCCGAAGATAGATTTTATCATGTCATAATGTCATATGGTAATTAGGATTATGGAATGAAAATTGTGTAGTTAATCATGCTGTTTCCCATTTTATTTTGCAACTTTAGCTACAAATCCAGCTTTCTTGCGCAAAGATGTCTTTGGTTCACTTTCTGTTGGCATGCAAGATTTGCACATCAAATTCGTATATTGAATAAAGTACGAATTATGTTGTTGCCTCTTTGTACATACATACCTTTGTTATCACTTAACTTTGACAACGCACTATTCAATTTCTTAATTTCTTAAATAGAATATTTATTTAATGTTCACGAACATCTATACCTAGTAGTTCATATTACTCTCCGTGTGAATTTAAATTATATGTTTACTATTTATAATCTCAAAATTTAATCATTTTCATTACCCATGTTCGATACTCTTTTGATAAAATAATACTCCATTGTTACCTCTTGTTTTATACTCCATCCGTCCCACTGTATTTGTCCACTTTCATTTTTACACAACATCCAATGCACTTCTTTAATCCATTTTATCTTGTAATTTGTATATTAAAAAATTATAAAAAATATATATTAATAATCTATATGTTAAGACAAATCAAACAAGATCACACATGACTATATTTAGGCTTACACATTGAGAGAATTTGATGAGTCAAAGTGCTTAGATGAACAGTTTCAAAAGTCAAATGTGGACAAATACAGGGGGACGGAGGGAGTACGTAGTTGAATTTTAAATGTAATTTTTAAATATTTAAATTTTATTTTTAAACTCACACCAATTTTTATATAAATGAATTGAAAATAATTACAGTCAAACATCATAAACTTAATCGAGCAATTTAAATTGAGATTGAGGGAGTACTTCATGGGTATTAGTCGGTACTCAATTGTTTGGAAATATATACATCCTCCCATCCAAAATAAAATTTAGGTAGTATATTTTTTAATCTACTCCAAAATAAACTTTTTTATTCTTTTGCTTACTATTATACGACCAAAAATGATCGAATATGTGGATACTATTTTCCCAATCTTCTAAATAAATTGTGGAACAACATTAATATCTTGTATGAGAATAACATTTGTTATTAGCGTTGATATTTTAAAGAAAATTTCCCAAATACACCATAAGAGCATTTGTAATGGGGCGCCCTCTCACCCGCCTCATTGCCTGCCACATCATTATTTCCCTCTTTTTTAGTCCGGCCCCAAAACACCTGCAATTATTGCCTCGCCTTTCCGTTTCAATTATATTATTCATCATTTTTAGTTTAACATTTTTATATATAACAAATTACATATGATTCAAATAAAAATGCTAACAAGGTCACTAATCATTTTAAAAAAAACTAAAATAAAATTGAAATTTTAAAGATGAGAAAGATGAAGATAAATTAAAAAGGAGAGTGTGATGTGATCGATTAAATAAGGGATAAATTAGAAATCAAGAATTGATAAATTTATAGAGTTGAAAATACAAAAAAAATTGATCTGACATAGCGGCCCAGCTGGATCAATTTTAAAAAAGACCGCTATTCAATAGTTAAAAAGGGAAGTGAGGGAGAAACTCTGAAGTAGGAGTAAAACGTTATGAAAGAACCAAAGTAGGACTAACATGTTATTATCTCTAAAATAGGAGCAAAATTTATTTTAAAAAAGATTTGGGCTATTCCATATATAAAAAATCCGCATTGAATGAACTATTTTTTGCCCCAGTACCACAATGTTACTATACAATATCAGCTAAAGCTATAATGACAAAGATGTATAGTAATAATACATATGGATCAACATGCCAGTGAGGAATGCCAACACCTTACTTTAGATTATGATAGAATAAAGTAAAATGTTTTTTAAGCTATCTGTTCTTCTTTTCGATAGTTAACTAGTAAGAACTCAATATAACTTTCAAATGTTATCGTGGGTCAACTGAAAATAACTAGCTACTCTATATCTTAAATATTGTGGTCAGAGTGCATACATCCGACCACTCTTACCCTGCAATGGCTGAGAGCCTTTAATGCACTAAGTAATGTTTTTGTTGTTGTATAAATATTATTTTGGTAATTATGAAAAAACTCCCTAAATAAGAGTAAAATTAATGTGAAAAATACGAAAATAGTTGTGTTAGTCTTATAAGACTTAAATAGGAGTACACACAAACATTCTACAATATAAACTACCACACTACCGTAAGTTACACTAACATATGTAGTCGACACCCTGCCATTTGCCACCACAGTGAGCACCGCTCACTGTCGTAGGTCACCGAAGCATTGACGACACCATTACCCCACCACATTGTCACCCACACATTACATTGCCATATTACTACCACATTATTATCACACTTCTAATTATAGGATTTAAAATAGGTTACTCTTGTTTTAATATTTGCATGTCTTTTTACTCCTATCTAGCCAGGGACTTCTTTTATATTAATACGCACAAGATCCTTTTCAAATCAAAAATTTATTTATATTGCAAATTTGAATTTCAAAATTTAAATTTTGAATTTTAAATTACAATGAGAGATATATAAATTTTAAATCCAGCTTTGTTGTGAATTAGAGAGCTTTGTCTCAAATTCATCAAATCAAAATTTTTTAGAACAGATAGAGAATTTGAGTTGAATCTATATTTGAAATTCAAATTGATGTTTCTAAACATCTCATAAAGTTATTTTTCATAATTAGTGTTCTAAAATTAAAGTCTTTTTTCTATTTTTTATCGCAAATTAAACTTTTAAAGAATACAGTATTATCCTGTTTAACAACCTTTTTTTTCATGTTTTGTTTGGAAACAACATTTTCGATTAGAATTAACATTTGAATAAAATTTAAACAATGTAGATTAATTTCGAAAATGTGAATGTTAAAGACTACTTTCAAATAGTCTTTTCAAAACACTAAGCTAATCAAGGCTGATGTTAAACAGGCAGTTTTTTCGAATAATCTTCTTTAAACACATCACTAAAAAAAATAGGGAGTAAAAGTTTAAACATATTTTAAAATCTGACTTAATTTGCACGAAATTAAAGTAAGACTTTTAGTTACAGGGGAGAGTGACTGATGAAAAAAAAAATGAAATCGGAACATTTTCTCAGAACTCATCGGTGACGGCTTCGTGGCATAGGCTTGGAAGGAATGCCCTTAGAAATATCAGCTGCCACCGCCGCCGCGGCCGCCGTTCGGTGAAAGCCCAAACATCCAAACAGTCCCTGCTTGTACGGCAAGAATGTCTTCCTTTTCATCTCCTCGGACGCCGCCCTGTTCAGAGTGTAGTGCAACTCGTGAGCCGAGAGCGGCCCTCTCCGCCGCGACGACGTCGACCCCACGCTCTCCGTCGACCGGAAACTCGAATTCTTCGCGTCTTCTTGCAGATGCCTCTTCTGCAGCATCGCGTATCTGTTCATCATCCCTCTCCCGCTCTCTCGCCCCTCCGACGCGCTTCGGAAGAGTAAAAGATCTTTTAGTCTCAATTTCCGGTACCACATCGACAAGAACGATGATGAGCAGTCTTTTTCGTCTTGAATTTCGATTTCTGGTTCGTCTTGGTCGATTAGCGATTGGGTCGCCCGGAACGGGGTCGGGGACAGAGATCTTGTCGATTTGCGCCGAGAATTCGAACGGCGGGCTGGGGGCTCACCGTTATTTTCGCTACCTCGTTGGATTGATGACCCATCGCCGTCCTCCGGGCTCCGTGACGGCGCGGCGGGGAAGAGATCGGAACTGTTCTCCTTCCCCTGCGGCGGAATCAAAGGCTTAATCTTGCCGCCTTCGAAGAGCTCATCCGCCGGAGAGATAGAGGCCTTCTCCAACTGCCCACTAAAATCAAAAGCGAAACCGTCGCCGTTATCCTCTTCCCAGTCAAACGGAGCTGTATTGCCGGTGCTAATTTCGGCGGCGGCGGATACCATGGCGGGGCTGGCGGGGGCGCTATAAAAGGGAGTCCCAAAACGAAGAGGAGTAAAAGGGGCGGTGATATTAGGCGAAGCGCCGAAATGTAATTCCGCCGGGGGCAATGATGTCATCACCTCCATTTCTGCTGACGAATACTGATATCTTTGGGAAAAAGAAAGAAACAGAAAACAGAATGGATGGAGAGATGATTTGAGCAGATCAATTTGCGGTGCTACAGCCTACAGCCACCATCCTGTCGCTTTATATATACTCCCTAGATACTCCCTTTTAATTCCCCTACAAACATTTTCACTTTTTGAAAAATTTTACAAACTTTTTTAAAAATATTTTACTCCGTATTTACAAATTATTGTGAAAATAAAAAAAATAAAATTACATTTTTAAAACCATATGATTTTTTTGTAGATTATAACATGATAAGAATATATTTTATTTTATCACTAAAAATATACAAATAAAATTGTGTAACATGTGTTCCGTGTCCCAGGCTATGGCGTAAGGCATGATCAGGTGGAACCGGATGAGCCAATCCCACGACGTGAGAGGCGCGTCCACTTTTTTAGGGAGCAACACGCCGAACTATTTACACTATGTTTGGTTCAAAGAATTTGAAAGGGAAAAGAAAAGAAAATGAAGTGGAAAACATTTTTTCTTGTTTGGTTAGAAGAGAAAAGAAACGAAAAGTGGAAGGAAAAGAAAATGAGAAGGTAAAATGTACCAAGTGGAGGGAAAACCAAATTCTTCCCATTTTGGTGAGTAAAATGAGAGAAAACCATTTTCTTTTCTTTTCCTTCCAAATTCCTTGAACCAAACATAGTGTTAAGGAAACTTATTTCATTTCAATAAATACGGTATTATTCAAATGATTTATTTTGAATATTAATTTTCATTTACGCGTTACTTATTTCACCCTGGTTCAAGTGACATTGAATTTCAATATCATAGAATGATCCGAGGTATTTACGGTGCTCTGTTCAAAAAATTGATGGTTTCCACTCCCCCAAACACCTCCAGTAAAAACCCCCTTAACCCTAGCCCGACCCAAACCGACCACCCCATCCCTCCAATTGCACCTTACAAAATATAGTTGACTTTGGAGTCAAATTTTGAATCCAAAGTCATCTACATTTTGTGGAGTGCAATTGAAGAGCGTGGGGTAGAAACCATTAATTTTTTGAATGGAATACCGTATATGCTCTAATTGAGGCTCATGTCATAGAATGACATTAGATACTAATATCACTTGAACCTCCCCCTACTCATCTTTGGTGCATAATGTAAAAAAAAATCTTTTCAGGATTCAGGACCCAATGATTTCTTGGTTCAAAATATTCATTGTAGGTCTAGTTGGCTTTATTTTTCAAACAAAGAATATTCTTCTCACATTAAAGTTAGTAGTTAAACTTGACAAAATTTCACTATGATATGCATTAAAATTTTGTTGTGTTTCTGAAATTAATACGGAGTACAAATTAATTAGTTTGAAACATGATTTCAAAATATATGGCATTTATTATAATTTTTTATGTATAATATTAACTATTAATATTGAATATATGGTATTGAAGAGATCAAGAGAGTAAAATTCCAAATGAAACCAATAGTAATAATGTTACTATAACACTATAACACTATTTAGTAATTTTTCATAGAGATAATAATTATCAGTGAATATTTCTAACATCTGGAAAATAATTGATCAATTAGTGTAAATTTTCACATGAATGTAATATCATGGCCGGTCTAAGGGTGCGCTAAGGTGACCTACACACCAAGATCCATTTTTTTCTCGGGCTCAACATTTTTAATTTTTTAATATATTTATTTTGATAGAAAATTTTAAAAATACAATTTTAAAAGTAATTATTACGATATTTGACTGTAAGACCATAGTTTTGTTATGTGTATTTTTACAACATTAGTTAGTGTGTCTTAAAAAAATTACGGAGTACATAATTTAATTTGCAGTCAATGCACATTTTTTTTTGTCTTTTTCAGGAATATGGCATTGTGTAACATGATCCATATTCCATACTTCCATGACACCAAGGGAGTTGACTTCGACAAATTTCAGAAGAGTTTCGGGTCAATTTGATGGGGATGGAAGCTGATACGGCGAAAATGTTAAACTGCACATTTTACCGTTTTATTTAAAAAGATTTTATTTCGGATTTTTTACTGTTAACTTTTTGAATTTTAAATTAAGGATGTGGAGTGTTTAATTGTCTATATTACTCCGTATTTAGGATTATACTATGTGTACCCAAGGTTTGTACCCCAATTTGTACCCCGCAGTTTTGCACCAACACTTTGTGTTAGTGTAAAACTAATTTTTGTTAAATGCACCAACATTTGTGTCCGTGTGAATTTTTATTAACGCACCAACACTTGTGTCGGTGTAAATCATCGAAATGTTTGTGCAAACATGTGGTGTACAAATGGGGTATATTTTTTGGTGTAAATGTAGCATGGTCCCCGTATTTATTACCCACTAGTGTGAGTTGAACCACTCCTATATATATCGGCTCAGATTGCACCTTGCGCTCAGATTTTGAAATATTGCATTTTAAAAGGATTTTGGTGCATTTTGACATGACGCATTTTCAAACGATTTTGGTGCACCTAATTTTGATGCAATCCTGCCCCTTAAATCTCACAATCTAAAGCACCAAATTCATTCTTATTTGTTTTATAATATCACATTCTCACCAGAACATATACACACACACACGGGTTGGTTCTTGTGAGATTGAACCTTGGTGAAACTAATGAGACTAGATCTAAATCATTGGATTGTGCATATCATGCGGCTCAGATTTTGACAAGTGCTTGTTTATGTGGTAAGTATTAATGCATTTGAAATAAAATATGAAGAGATAGAGTAGTACGTAATGGTATTTTTGTAAAGGATGTATTAATTAAAATAGCTAATGATCCGTACACATTAAGGCCCAATTTTTTAGCCATTATTTTTAGAGTGGTCAAATTAATGATGGTGATATTAAGGGAGAAAGACTAAAGTAGGACTCAAACATTTAAGATATACCAAAATAGAACTTCCATGTTTTTATTCCCGAAATAGGACTTACATTACCAACATGGTCATATACATTACCAAGAAAGTATAGTAATTTACACATGTATACTGCCACATTACCACAATGCAAAGTCACATTACCACTAGGGGTGGGCATAGATTGGGACGGTCCGGATTTTAGGTTGTCCCACGTCTTGTCCCGTTATATATAAACGGTCTGGAGCGGTTCGGATCACACTCTAATCCCGGTTTGTCCCATTAAATTCGGGATCGGAATAAAACGGGACGGATTCGGGTCGTCCTACTTCCTAATTGCAAATATAAGAAGGGAAAGAAGGTGACATTTCATTCAAAAAAAGAAACATCTAGTCATCCAACAAAAAACAATGACTGGAACGGGTCTAAATAAATTTCAAGCTCATGAAGTTAATTTAATTAAATAACTAACTAATTAAAGAATGAGTGTATTTGGATTTTGGACTAGAATTAGTATTATATATTAGTAGAGTAGATGAAACGGGACAAACGGGACGGATCAGTATAAATTTAAGCTGTCCCGCTCATATCCCATTTGATATTGGGACGGAACGGGTTCGGGACAAAAAAAATGTGTCCCAATATATCGGTACAATTACAAAACGGATTCGGGATTTTTCGGGACGGTCCAACGGGAACGGATTTCACGCCCACCCCTAATTACCACAATGCAAAGTCCTATTCCGGGAAAAAGAACATGAAAGTTCTATTTTGGTACTTTTCTCTATGTTTTAGTCCTATTTAGGATGATTTCTATGATATTAATCATTTTCTAATCGTGTAATTATGGAGTTGTCAAGTTAATGGTTTATTCTTTTTTCTCTTTTTTTTTAAAAAAATTTTGAACTATTTGTAATTATTAAAATCAATAATGGATAATATGTACTACTAACATCTTTATAATATTTTATTTTTTGCTTTATTTTAATGCATTTCTCAAAGTGTAAGAGAATTATTTATTTATTTGCATTATTTTTTTGAAAGAAAATAATATGTGGTTTATAATTTAATCTTTTCTTTTTTTCTAAATACTATTCAATCATCTCTTTTTTCATCACTTTTTTGACTTTTTTTTTGCATATTGTTTCTAGGGCTGTTCATCGGTCTAAGACCGGACCGAACTGGACCGACCCGGACATGACCAAAGACCGAAATGAGTAAATTCAAGGACCGAAGACCGGACCTAAATCTATTTGGGTTTGGACCGGACCAGACCGAAATATTTAGAACCGAACCGGTTCGGACAGATTCGACCGAAAAAAATATATTTTTTTTAATTATTTTGATCAATTAAATATATTTTAGACCTTTTACTTTATACCATTCAAATAGAAAATGAATAAAAAAAATAGGCAACCTTAAAACGGATACACAATATGAACTACTTCAATGTAGAACCATAAAAACAAATATGAAACGTTTTTTTTATTATTTTTAAAATTACTTAATAAAGCACCTTTTTAACTAAATAAATTAAAATATTTATTAAAATAGAGCATCAAAGTGTAATACGGGACTTAAAAAGTAGATTTTTAGTATTTAGGTCTTTTAGGTCCAGTGGGGTCATTAGGTCCAATCGGTCCGGACCTAAATCATTTCAGGTTTGGACCGGACCGAACTGAAACCCGAATGCCAAAATTTTCAGGACCGAAGATCAACCCGAAGGTCTGGGTTTGGTCTGGACCTAACGATCCGGTTCGGTTGGTTTTTTCGGTCCAGACCTAAATGTGAACAACTCTAATTGTTTTACTCACGTGATAATATTTTTATCAATATGCACCATTTTAATATAAAACTGCAATACATAATGTAAATTATGCATGCATTGGTTATTTATCGTTGTAGATTAGTAAATATTGACTTTTGATTGACCTTGCATGTGAGTAAAGACTAAAGAGCCTAAAAATACATTGTATTTAGAAGAAGTGTAATTTAGATTTGAAAATTTTTTTGCCTATGCAAGGTTCGTACTTACATTTGTAGTACATACGGCTCTACCATTTGAGTTAATAGGCAAGAATGAGTTTCTTTTAAAAAGGCTCTTGATGGACAATAAATCCACCAAATGATCTGACTTAGAACGACGAATCAAAAGAATTAACGATAAACAAGAACTTGAGAATTATGATATTATATGCTTGATCCAGCTTGAGGATACCTATTCGAGTCCTCTTTATTTATACATGTTTTCTACGTAATGGACTCATCCGCCATTGGCGCATTCCCCTTTCTTCGGCTATCTCTCCGCCTTCAGCAGAGTTTCCTCCCCTGCTTTGGGCTCCTCGAGCTGTCTCTTCATTGGGCTGGTCCAGGCCTAAACTCGTAGGCCGGCCCAGAACTGTTGCACACCCGGTCTAGTGACCGAGCACCATTTGGGCGCGATGTTTGGGCCGCCCGTTGGGTATCAGCCCATCACAAGCCCCGCAACTCTACATTCCTCGGACGGGCCACGTTGAGGAATGGGGAGTTTACGAGGTCCACGTGGGTGCTCCCTCAACGGATCAGAGGCGTTCCTTGATTTTCGCGT
The DNA here is from genome assembly GCA_900332095.2 of Cuscuta campestris. Lineage (NCBI taxonomy): Eukaryota > Viridiplantae > Streptophyta > Magnoliopsida > Solanales > Convolvulaceae > Cuscuta > Cuscuta campestris. Next base: position 1,042,017 of record OOIL02001115.1, on the reverse strand, counting down.
GAAGGTTGTCACGATCTCCCTCAAATGTAATCATGGCCTGCCACTTCGCCTTCCACTTCACCTTTATTAAAAACCGCCATTGGATGTCATTTTCATCTATACCTGCGTCAATTTGTTCTTTTGCTGCAACCCAACCCGCTTCCTCAATTTTCAGGTCAGTTCTTCCTTCGCTATCATGACCACTTCGGATTTAGAATCTGCTTCCCCACCTTCTATGATCTAGCCCTCTTCAGGCCAATCAATCGGCCCCCTCCAGCCAAGAGCAAGGTGTTACGCAAGGGCTGCATGGGTCTCGGAAGGAGACCTCTAGTGAGCGGGACAAGCCAGTGGGCCGAGCCAGGGCTAAACAGACCGAAGGGAAAAGGAATGTGGGCCGCGAGGGTCGAGAGGAGATACGAGAGCCGCGGACGAGGAAAGCACCGGGATGGCACGACGATTACGTTTTAAAGTGAATTAATAGTTTTACTTTATTTTCATGTAATAGATTTTCTTAGGTGGACGATTTATAAGTCCCTTCAAGGGTTTTCTTTTCGGTTCTTTCCCTTGACGCTTTTTTTGAACCGACAGGATAGACTAGGGTTAGGGTTCCAGCAACTATAAATAGAGGATGTAATCTCCATCTATGATATCACATAATAGAAACCCTAATTACCTATTCGGAGTACGAAGGCACTCGAAGCCCTTCCCCACTTTCTCGTATCAGAGTGCTCTCGTTGAGAGACATGACAGACGCATCGTCCACCACGCACGAACTCGACGCTAGGGTTCGTGAGATGGGACACGCCATGGTGCAGATGCAGAGGGATCTAGAATACCGATTCGAGCGGCTGGATGCAGCTCTGACCACCATCCAAACTGCCGTCGCTGGCTTCCAAGCAGGGGGCGGCGGACGGGCAGGGCGGCACCCGAAGCACCACGACAGAGGCGGGGGATTTCACACGCCGAAGCCCAAGCTTGAGCCGCCCAAGAGTGATGGCGCGGAACCCTTGCGGTGGTTATATCAGGTACAGGAATATTTTGCCTACTATGAAACGCCGCCGGAGGAAAGGTTACGATGTGTAACGATGATGCTCGAAGGACAGGCAGCTGATTGGTTTCGGTGGAGGCGGAACAACGGCCTAATCGCGGATTGGGATGACTTCGTGCTGAAATTCAAGTTACGGTTCGACCCGCTTCATTATGTGGACTATGTGGGTCAATTAGCACGAGTCAGGCAGTCAGGAGGAGTCATGGAGTACCAGGCCGCTTTCGAGAAGGTCCTCACCCACGTCACCGACGTCCCCGAGCCTTATCTTCAATCATTATTTCATGCAGGCTTGAAGAACCACCTGCAGCACGAGATTAGTTTGCTCAAACCTGAGACGTTATCGGAGTCCTTTGCGTTAGCACGGGAATTAGAGGCAAAGCACCAAGCCATCGTGCATTCGGTAGGGCTGAAGAGTTCGTCGTGGGGTACCAATTTCAATCGAGGCAACCCTAGCCGGGCCGTGGCAGAGGGGTCCGCTGGGTCAGTGACTAAGCCGGCCCAGATCAGCAGCGGGGTCAAAGCTACATCCGAGGGGCGGGAGTCTTCCAACACACCACCGATCAAGCGCCTCACCAGAGCCGAACGATTGGAAAAAGACGCAAAGGGATTATGCTATAATTGCGATCAAAAGTGGCACAAGGGACATAAATGTGGACGGTTCATTCGGATCATGGGCGAAGACGATGGGGAGGAGGAGGAACCCGAAGAAGATGAAGAAATTGAGGTCGCCGCCGACATTTCGAGTTTGAACAGTATGTCGGGGGTCACCACGCCTCGGTCCCTGCGACTCACGGGAAAAATTGGGCAACAGGGGCTGGATGTTTTAATCGACGGGGGAAGCACGCACAATTTCGTGCATCCCCGCACGGTGGAAAAATTGGGGCTAAGTTTGGAGAAAGTGGCAGCGTTTCGAGTATACGTCGGCAACGGAGACTCACTGTGTTGTACCCAACAATGCCGGAATGTTGCCCTAGAGCTGCAAGGTACGACATTTACAGTAGACTTGTATGTCCTCCAAATCCACGGGCATGATGTGGTCCTAGGCGTCCAATGGTTGAGGGGTCTGGGGCGCGTCCTACACGACTACGAAAAGGTGACAATGGAGTTTGCCTGGGGAGAACAGACAGTAACTCTACGGGGGGATGCAGTGGTCCCTAAGCAGACCTCTTTGCACCACTTGCGGGCCTTGCACGCGCGGCATGAGGTAGATGCTGGAATTCTTCTCATGGTTGCCGAAGCCGAAGACACAGAAAAAGGAGAGTCTGGTGCGACAGAAGAGGGGCTGCCGAGGGGAATTGCAGCGCTCCTAGAGCGTTTTGACGAAGTGTTTAAGGAACCCCAGGGCCTGCCTCCACACTGTACAGTCGACCACCGGATCTATTTGCAACCTGGCGTGGCTCCGGTGAATGTACGAGCCTACCGGTATCCACACTTCCAAAAGGAGGAAATCGAGCGACAGGTGAAGCAAATGCTTGAACAGGGGATCATTCGTCCAAGTCGGAGTCCGTTCTCGTCGCCGATACTGTTGGTGCGAAAGAAAGATGGGACGTACCGGTTTTGTGTGGACTGTCGCGCGTTGAATACAGTGACGGTCCCCGATCACTTCCCCATTCCTACGGCCGACGAACTGTTTGACGAACTCGGCAAGGCGCGTGTGTTCACCAAGCTGGACTTGCGGTCGGGATATCACCAGATCCGAATGAATGACCGAGACATACACAAGACTGCTTTCCGGACGCACGAAGGGCATTATGAGTTTTTGGTCATGCCGTTTGGCCTCACCAACGCTCCATCAACCTTTCAAGCTTGCATGAACCAATTATTCGCATCTTATCTTCGGCGTTTCCTGATCGTATTCTTCGACGACATATTAGTCTACAGCCCATCCGTAGAGGAGCATCAGCAACACTTGGAACAGGTATTCACCCTCCTTCGCAACAGCCAGTTCTACATCAAGCGCTCGAAGTGTACATTTGGGGCGGAACAGGTTGAATACTTGGGACATATCGTCACCAGTGGGGTCCTAAAAGCAGATAAAACTAAAATATCAGCCATGGAGCAATGGCCCAGACCGAACACCCTGCGGCAGTTAATGGGATTCCTCGGCCTCACCGGGTATTACAGAAGATTTGTACGCCACTACGCCCATATAGCTGCACCACTCACTGACTTGCTTAAGAAGGACGCCTTTGTGTGGAATGACAAGGCCGACGCAGCTTTTGAAAAACTGAAAACAGCCATGACAACGGCCCCAGTCTTGCGGTTACCGGATTTTTCCCATAAATTTGTGGTGGAAACAGACGCCTCCGGAACCGGGGTAGGTGCAGTGCTTCTCCAACAAGAGCAACCCGTCGCTTATTTCAGCAAGAAACTGAGTCTCAAGCGGTTAGCTGCCTCCACCTACCACAAGGAACTCTACGCCATCGTAGAGGCGGTACAACGTTGGCGGCAATATTTATTGGGGCGAGAATTTCTAATTCGCACCGACCACCAGAGCCTGCGGGAGTTATTGCAACAAGTGATCCAAACACCGGACCAACACTTTTACATTCGAAAACTTTTGGGGTATCAATTCAAAATTGAGTACAAACCGGGGGCCGTCAACCGGGTCGCAGACGCCCTATCCCGACGGGACGAGGCCGAACAAGATGGGCAGCAGTTACTCGCCATCTCCTCTTTAGTGCCAGACTTAATGGAGGCAATCCGGCAAGAAAATACTACCCAACCAGATCTGATCGCGCGCCACCAGGAGCATGCCGAAGGGAGACTGGCCGAACCCTACACAGTGGTGGCAGGGATGCTCTACTACAAACGACGGATCTGTATTGGATCGTCATCAGACTTACGCCACCAACTCATCCGAGAACACCATGACACACCCTTGGCAGGGCATCCGGGCACTCACCGAACTTTCCTACGGCTCGCACAGGACTTTTACTGGCCGTAGATGAGGGCTGATGTCAAGACTTACGTGCAGCAGTGCCATACATGTCAGACGGCAAAATACTCCACCCAACCCCCTGCTGGGTTGTTGCAGCCCCTACCCGTGCCAAGCCAAGTATGGGAAGACATATCCATGGATTTTATAGTAGGGCTTCCACCTTCGCGGGGTTATACGGTCATAATGGTCGTGGTGGACCGATTAACAAAGGTAGTTCATTTGGGGGCATTACCCGCGGGGTTCGACGCTCATCGAACAGCTCACTTGTTCATTGATATTGTGGTGAAGCTTCACGGGTTTCCCAAGACAATTGTATCGGATAGGGATCGGGTTTTCCTTAGCAACTTTTGGCGAGAAGCATTGAAGGCGAGCGGGACGACGTTGGCAATGAGCACGTCATTCCATCCCCAAACCGATGGGCAAACGGAGGTCATGAACCGAGCGGTGGAGCAGTACCTGAGGGCGTTTGCACAAGACAAACCCTCCCGCTGGACGGTCCTCCTGCCATGGGCAGAATATGCTCTGAATACCAGCGTGCATTCCGGATTAAAGAGGACCCCGTTCGAGGCTTTGTATGGGCGACCACCACCGACGTTTTTACCATATCGCCGGGGCGATAGCAAAGTACCGGAGGTAGATAATTTTTTGCAGGAGCGGGACTCTTTACTCCGACGCTTGCGGGAAAATTTGAAAGAAGCTCAACGACGAATGACTCAAACGGCGAATAGGCACCGCACGGATTTGAAGTTCAAAGAAGGAGATTGGGTACTGTTGAAACTGCAGCCGTACCGCCAGCATTCCGTTGTTCGTCGGAGTTCACAGAAACTAGCAAGACGGTACTATGGGCCTTATCGGGTGCTTGCACGGATTGGAGAGGCAGCCTACCGCCTAGAATTACCGCCGGGATCACGGATACACCCCGTATTCCATGTCTCTTTGATGCGGCCGTACTATGGAGAGTCACCCGAGCAGGAACAACTTGCGCTACCATCCGAGTTCGTGCATGGGCAGCCCCTATCGGAGCCAGCGCGGATTCTCGCCGAGCGACAGGTTTTGGTGCGGGGAACACCAGAGAAACAATGTTTGGTGGAATGGACAGATGGGGGACGAGATGACGTCACATGGGAACCATACGATCGGCTTCACCAACGGTTTCCGACGTTACACCTTGAGGACAAGGTGGCTTCGCAAGCGGAAGGGAATGTTACGCAAGGACTGCATGGGTCTCGGAAGGAGACCTCTAGTGAGCGGGACAAGCCAGTGGGCCGAGCCAGGGCTAAACAGACCGAAGGGAAAAGGAATGTGTGCCGCGAGGGTCGAGAGGAGATACGAGAGCCACGGACGAGGAAAGCACCGGGATGGCACGACGATTACGTTTTAAAGTGAATTAATAGTTTTACTTTATTTTCATGTAATATATTTTCTTAGGTGGACGATTTATAAGTCCCTTCAAGGGTTTTCTTTTCGGTTCTTTTCCTTGACGCTTTTTTTGAACCGACAGGATAGACTAGGGTTAGGGTTCCAGCAACTATAAATAGAGGATGTAATCTCCATCTATGATATCACATAATAGAAACCCTAATTACCTATTCGGAGTACGAAGGCACTCAAAGCCCTTCCCCACTTTCTCGTATCACAAGGTCAGTCCAGTTCGCCTCAGCCGTTATCGGCGGTGGCGCCTGGCCAGAAGCTATGCCGGCTGAAGAAGCAGTTTCCCTCCTCAACCCCTGCATTGCGGGGCCCTAGGGTTGAGTTGGAGGAAAACATCATGGCCCTATGCCATTGTCAAATTTCTTACCAAGGGTTTGCCGACGCTACTGATATGGTCGGCCCCTCCATTGAAGTTCGGCGGCCCAGCAGGACCTAGGGCACCCTGGATGCCCTCGAGGGTTCTTCATTGTTCACCTGGCTTCTTGAGGAAGGGACTTTGGTTCCCCTTGAACTCTCTGTTGGTGGAGTTCCTTAACGAGGCGAACTAGACTCGCCTCTATGCCGGTTGAAGAAGCAGTTTCCCTCCTCAACCCCTACGTTGTGGGGCCCTAGGGTTGAGTTGGAGGAAAATATCATGTCCCTATGTCATTGTCAAATTTCTGACTAAGGGTTTGAGTATCACATTATATATATTCACTATTAATCTACTCATCATATCTATCTTTTTTTAAACAAATGTGTACTAATATTAATTCCACCAAGTCCAGATACATGATAGACATCCAACAAACTCCAAAGGTCATCAAACACTACTCTAGATACTATTATCTCACATACATACTTTTAATCTTAACATTGATATACGCCTTCAATTGATATTGGATCCACTCACTACATTCTTACTTGTCTAATCTTTTCCCTGCTTAATCTTCATATTCCTAGATCTCCATACTACGTAACGTATAGCAGCAAAACCAGCTACCAAGCTTTGCATCCTCAATCTTCCTTTAATTCTTATAAGTTCACTCTCTACTTCTTTTTCATTTCTAGCCTTCCACTAGTAATTAAGCCAGTTAAATATGCTCTGTTGAATGCTATTAGCATAGTTCCAAGAGAGAAATAGTTGATTCGTGTCTTCATCTGCAGCATAATAAATTACACATCTTAGATCAACCTCCACAAAATTGCTTAACCTTACTTTTATTAGCAATCTACCTTTACACCACAACCACATTAGAAAATGATGCTTATGTAAAGAAAATTTATTACATACAAAAAGATATCCCTGCATTTCTCTACACTCCCTCATTAGCAAGTTATAACCTCTATATGTATCATATGTCTAATCAAGGTTCATACCAATAAAATATCTCATGCTACTCATTATCTTTCCCAAATTGTAACAAGTGTCTGCTTGAGGTTGGAGGCTCCAAATTGTATCATTTTAAGGTACCTGTTATGGATCCAACTTGCCCATAAGATGCCCTTTTTTGTTGGCAATATCCCATATGGCCATATTGTTTTTGATTGCAAGCATAGTTATAATAAATCAGATTCTTGAAACCCAAACGACCTACCTTTCTGAGTTTACATACTTCTTCCCAGCTGATGGGGTCCTAGTGTAATCTGATGTAGATCTCCACAAAAAGTTCCTGCACATTCCTTGAATTTTATTATCACCTTACTTGGAAGAATGAACAATCTGCACCAGAAAAAAATAACTCCAAAAAGGACATTGTTAATAAGTTTACATCTATCTTACTATAAAGTAAAGATTAAATTGAAAAGTGACGGAGGTAGTAATTTGTTTACCCGAACTCGTTATTTATTTAGAATAGATGCTTCGATAAAGTGTTAGTACACTACAAAAATAAAAGGAATTGGCGTGGGATAAATTTCTTGTAAAAGGCTAAATACTACCAGTAAGGGTGGTTTCCCTAAGAGGGAAAAAATTTTGAATATAATTCTCAAATGGGAAAGGTAAATTCCTGAGAAGGAAAATCGGCTTTTGACAAGCCGTTTTTTTATTTTTTTTAATGGTTTTCGGCTTTCATAAAGCCATTTTCTTTTTTTATTTTTAATTTAATTTTTTTTGGCTTTTACAAAGCCATTTCAGGTGCTACAGTACAAATCTATAGGCATGCACAGTGCATGCGCAGTGACCCCATCCCTTTCTCCATTCCCACACTTAATCCCTTCTACTACTCCTCCCAATTCCACTACAAATAATCAAATCTTTTCCTTCTTTTTACACAAAATACATAATCTCTTCAACTACATCTCAGATTCTTTCTCTTCTTTTCTCACTAAATATTCAAAACTTATCTATTCTTTCATAATCATCCAAGAAGTTGAGGTATGTTTTCTTAGAATAATTCTTTATAAGTTTTTTAAATATGTAATGCATATTTTTTTTTTAAATTTTACAATACGTAATGCATTTTTTTTAATTTTACAATATGTAATGCATATTTTTTTAAACAAATTTTTTTTTAACTATTTTATTGTACTATGAGTAGATAGAAGCTCATTAGAATTTTTTTTGAAGCATAATGTATGATCCTGAGAGAGAAATAGTGGGTCCTAGATCGAGGGACATTCTTACTTTACAAGCTACACATCGTTTGCATGAGGTGTGTCATAACTCAGATTTTATAGACAGCAAAGTCTCTCCGGTTCGCTACGAAGGTAGTCTTCCAACGGTTTTTTTGGATGATAGAGTTTATGAAATGTTGCACCGATAAGGGTTTTATGGAGTGCACCGTGTGCAACCTATCCAATTAGACCATGGTCTAATCACTTCTCTTGTTGAGCGTTGGAGACCGGAGTTACACGCATTTCAGTTTCCTTTTGGTGAGATGGGTATCACCTTACAGGACGTGGAATGCTTACTAGGACTTCCGATTGATAGACTACCCGTCATGGGCTTTGATTTAAATATTGAGGAACGAAATGTCTTATTTAGAGATGTTTTGATTATTTAAACATCGATTATTTCTCCATTGCCCGGTTCATTATTGGAAAAGTACATGTAGATCCGGAGTACAAAGTGAAGTTAATCCAACATGATGTTTTACAAGAATTTCATGTTCCTGTGTCGTATAAAAAATATTGGTTAGCTCGGATCCGTGCTACAGAGTTGTTGTACGGTAGTTGGGAGCTAAAATTCGTATTCTCAACTTCCTATTATGTTGTACAATTTACAAAATTCTTATCCAGGAACTGTAGTCGATGTTGTCTATGCATCCGAACCGCCAAACCTTAATGCCACGCCTGAAGAGACCCCGCACTTTAAGTATGCATTTTGGGCGTTTGCCGCGGCAATACATGGATTACAATACTGCATGCTTGTAGTTACGGTGGACGGAACTCATTTGTATGGAAAGTACAAGGGTCATCTCCTTCTTGCGGCTGCCATGAATGGTAATCGTGAAATCTTTCCTCTGGCTTATGCGGTTGTTGACGGAGAAACATGTGAGAGTTGGGCTTGGTTTTTTCGCGTTCTTGTTCAGAGGGTTATCAGCTCACAACAAGTCTGTATTATTTCTGACAGACATATTGGAATCATCAACTCATATCGTGACCTTCCAGAACTACAGACCGGATTGGTAATGAAACGTTTTTGTCTTCGCCACGTTCGGAGCAACTTCATGACAAAGTTCCGGAATAGTGATCTTAAAAATTTGGTTTGGGCCGCTGGTAGTACACATAATATCCAACAATTTGAAGGATATATGGCTGAAATACGAAACATGAGTGAGGAGGGATATAAGTATTTAAATGATATTCCCCGTGCGGCATGGACCCTTTGTTTTGATGGTGGGTTTAGGTGTGGTATCTTAACGACAAATAGTTCTAAGAGTTTCAACAATATGCTAAAAGGTTGTCGAATGTTGCCTGTCACTGCCATTTTATCCATGTCCTATGCCAAGATGGTTGAATTGTTTGCTAAAAGGTACAAGCTTGGTATTCAGTGGCAAGAACAGAGCATGCACATTACTACGAAAATTAAAAATGTTCTCCTTAATCGGGAGAAAACTAAGCACAAGTGGACAGTCTCAAGCTACCGTAACAACCAATACGTAGTGACTCACACATCTCGAATAGATCCTTCTCCATTAACAACTACTTGGTCAATTTGTTTAGTAGTGTATGCACTTGTTGGCAGTAGACTTCCGATAGTATACCTTGTGTTCATGTTCATGCTGTTTACCACTCTTTTCGACAACAAGTTCCTCACAACATATTACCGGATAGGTACTCGGTTCAAAACTATTTGAGTTGTTATAGTGGTATAATTCAACCTGTTCTTTTCCCTCAAAATTTGGATGTTGGCAGCTTTAAAGTTCTACCTCCCAAACGGCCAACAGATGAGATTCCACGTTTAGGGAGACGTCAACGCAATCGATACCAGGGCGAGATGGATTTTAGGGCAAAGAGATGATTTTAGTTTAATATTTTTTTTAGTTTGTATCAGGGAGGTTATTGTAATTCTTGTTTATTTCAGATGTTGAGAATGTAATTTTCTGTTGATGTTATAATATATTTATGTTTTCAATATTGCGTACTTTTTCTTGTTGAACATCTCTTTATTAAATTTTTAATGATTGATTTTTTTAAACAAATTATATACTGAATCATAAAAAATATTTCTTTTTATTAAAAAAATGGTTTATGAAATGGCACAATTTTTTTTTAAATGTAAGTGTGTGTATATTTTTTGGAATGAAAAAAACGGCTTTATGAAAGCCATTTTTTTAAAAAATTTTTTAAACAAAAAACGGCTTTTACAAAGCCAATTTGTTTTTAACTTTTTTTTAATACAAATAACGGCTTTGTGAAAGCCAATTTTCAATTTTTTTTTTTTTGTAAAAAACGGCTTTACTAAAGCCGATTTTCTCTCTGAGAAATTTATTCTACCAGTAACGAGTTTCTAGCATCCACTTTTCCGCAGAACGTGCTCCGCCAGTAATTCGGGCGGTTGTACCATTGGAGAGGAGAAACTGCAAATCTGAAAAAAATGGACAAAATAGAGTACCAATTTTCAACTTTTGATCTCCATGCATATTCAAAGTGTACACAGATTCAGCATCCAGAACTCTAAAATTAAATCTTATTCTGGAAGAAATTTTTATTGTATGATATACTCCGTTGAATTTTAGTGCATTAGGAAACTTTTTATTATGATAGCAAACCAGCAGCTTTAAACGCCATTTCTGCATATCATTGATTGAAAAAGCTGTTTTCGTTTTCCGAACTTAAAAAAAAAACATAATGAAATAATAAAATCTTTAACACAATTGAAACCAAGAGTCTACAGGGAGTATAATTTAGTGTTGGGATTTTAAGCGCGTAAGACTCTTAAAATATCAAGAACGTGAAAAATAAATAACACACTACACAAGAAGAAAATATGAGAGAAAAAATTATATCTTCACTATTTCAGAACGATATACAAAAAACTCTCCCGGTTTATAAGTGCTAAATACCAGACACTTATAAACAGACTTTTCACACCCTACACCAGGATGTATTTTTCTGAGTAACTAAAATCAGTTAGTCCCTACACTCACTCACACAATCTGGTGATATCTTGTATAGCACCTTTCTCTAAACCCTCCTTCTCTCTCTTAGTGTGTTTTGCCCACCCACATATTGCCTTACTTTTATAACAAAAAAAAACTCCGTATGCTTGCATGGCTTGAGGAGTCAAGAAACCAAAAAATCCTCTTTGATTTGATGACATGCACCAAGTCAATCAAATATCCCACTTTTGATCTTCTTTGTCCTCTTTGTGATTTTTTCTTTCTTTTCTTTTTGATTAATTAATCAAATATCCCAACAAACTCCACCTTGATTAATTAACCAAACCATGGTCTGGCTCCACCTCGCTCGTTTCGGCAAGGTCACAGTCTCCCCCAACCTGAGAAGCTTCAAACGTCACCCGCTTCTTCCATGCAAATGCTCCGCTTGTTGCACTTGTAATTTTTCCTTCTGACAGCTTCCGTGCCAAATCTTTTCCTACAAGTTTATACAAGCCATTTGACAAAACTCCTTTTGCTACTACCATTGCTCCCCTAGAGATTTTTAACACTCCACCTTGAGCAAAAATTCGGCAGCCTTCTGAATCTAAAGCCCCCAAGGAAATCAAATTTCCTTTTAGACCCGGTACATGTTTCACTCCAGTTAATGTTCTCACCACGCCATCAAACATGCGAACTTGCACTGTTCCGACCCCTGCAATTTTGCTCCGTGCACCATTTGCCATCTTCACAGCACCCCCATCACAAGTTTGATAGGTATCAAACTTTTCCTTAACTGAACACATATGAAACGAACAACCCGAATCTAATATCCAATCTGATTTATCTAGGCTCTTTGCGGTTGCCAAAAATAAGTCTTCTTCAGTTTCTTGGCTCGAACTTTCTGCAACCGCAGTCACGGGTATTTTCCCGTCCTTCTTTTCCTTCCTCCTCTTTGGACAATCCCTTTTGAAATGACCTTCTTCATCGCAGTAGTAACACCGAAAGCTTTTACTACTCGATTTGAAGCATTGGGACGCGCCGCCCCTCTCTTTAGACCGTCCTCGTTCCCGACCAGCTCCTTTTGCAACCAAAGCTTGACCATCATTTGATACCTCGTTGCCACCCCGCCGAGTCTCGTTCATCAACAACGCAGCAACTACTTCATCAAATTTTAAGGTCTCTTTTCCAAACAAGAGCGTGGTCACGATGTTGTCAAAAGATGAAGGCAATGAAGCCAATAAAAGCAGCGCCTTGTCCTCCTCTTCAATCTTCACGTCAATGGATTCCAACTCTGTTGTAATCTTGTTGAATTCATCCAAGTGCCCATTAAAGTTAGCTTCCTCCGCCATTTGGAGACCAAACAATCGTTTCTTCAAGTATAGCCTACTTGTCAACGATTTTGACTTATACCGGCTCTCCAACTTGTCCCAAATTTCCACCGGGTCCGTCAAACCGAGAACCTCCCGAAGAGTATTATTTGCAAGGCATAGGCATATTGTACTTGTTGCCATGTCCTTCAAATCCTCGCACTCTTCTTCCGACAATTTTTCCGGTTTGTCGTTCTTCCGGTGTTTGGCCCACTCAGCATCCGTCATTTTTTCTGTCCTCTGAACCTTCACCTTCAGAGCTTTGATTGTCCCTTCCCGAGTAAGAACACTTTTTACTTGTTGTTGCCACAGAGTAAAATCGCCACGTCCATCGAAAGGTTCGACAGAAACATTCAAACTTTTTAGCGATGCCATTTTTCAAGTTCTCGACTTTCTTCTCTTACCGCTTAGAAATCCCTCCGCCCCAAATGTAACTTGGCTCCGATACCAATTGTTGGGATTTTAAGCGCGTAAGACTCTTAAAATATCAAGAACGTGAAAAATAAATAACACACTACACAAGAAGAAAATATGAGAGAGAAAATTATATCTTCACTATTTCAGAACGATATACAAAAAACTCTCTCGGTTTATAAGTGCTAAATACCAGACACTTATAAACAGACTTTTCACACCCTACACCAGGATGTATTTTTCTGAGTAACTAAAACCAGTTAGTCCCTACACTCACTCACACAATCTGGTGATATCTTGTATAGCACCTTTCTCTAAACCCTCCTTCTCTCTCTTAGTGTGTTTTGCCCACCCACATATTGCCTTACTTTTATAACAAAAAAAAAACTCCGTATGCTTGCATGGCTTGAGAAGGAGTCAAGAAACCAAAAAATCCTCTTTGATTTGATGACATGCACCAAGTCAATCAAATATCCCACTTTTGATCTTCTTTGTCCTCTTTGTGATTTTTTCTTTCTTTCTTTTTGATTAATTAATCAAATATCCCAACATTTAGCACAACATGAATCAAGAATAGCTCATCAATGATGAAAAAATGGAATAGCAAGACGAAGAAGAACCGCAGGTCTGGGATTTACCCAGTTGCCCGCTCGCCCTCGCTTTCCGGCCACCATCAGAAAACTGGGCCGGGGGGTTAGGGCTCGAGACCTTAGCCCCGGAGTCGTCTCACCTTCGTCGACCCACGCTCCCCCTGCATCAAATCGCGGCCCAGCTCGAAGAAGATGAAGGATAGAAATCTGGGCCGCGTCTCAATTTAATGTCCACATCGAAGAAGAAGATAGAAGAAGGCCTCTGCAGTTGTGTACTCCGTATTTGGGTAGATGGACCTTATAAAAAATTTCTAAATGGGCTTGTCTATGGGTCTAGTAGTAATAGCGAATAGCAATCCTATACAATTGCAGTAAGTGTAATGTTTTGTGGCAAATTTTCAAGTTAGCTACAAACATTTGTGTTCTCTGTGAGAGAGAGAGAGAGAGTATATGTGATAAGTGAAAAATATTATAGAAGTACAAATATAAATAACTGATCATTCGATTAAAATTAATTTGTCTTAACTACTAAACATTTTAAATCACATTATAAACTTTAAAAAACATAAAAATATAAAGACCAATAACTAATTGTAATATGGAGTTATATTAACACTAGAAATTAATATGATTAATTTACATATTTACACGAAAAATTTTGGTGTGATAATAGAAATGAAAGTATTATACCAAAAACGCAATACCCTGCAAGTAATATATACATACAAAGGCTTTTGGAGTATTTGGAATCTCCTATATGTTTTTTTGGGCACTCGACACATAGTTTGTACGTAAATGAGTAAATTCAAGTCGAACTATAATCTTCACCAAGTTAGCCTTGTCACAATTTTTTTAATGTTTATAAATTTTTATTTTTAAAAACTGAAAAAGCTGGAAAAACCTCATAAGATTGAATCAAATAACCGATGATTTACATGTTATTGTGCGACACTGAACCGAGTCAACCCAAACCTCTCTTACCTTTTGTTTTATTATAGTTTTGTCTGAAAATCGATATGTCAAAACGGAACCCATCCCTACCCAGAACCACAACCCCTCGATGGCCAATGTTGTTGCCACAGTTAGATTGCGGCTAAAAGTACCCTTTGCTCCATCCGTGTCATCTCGACCGCATCCATGTCTTCTAAAGGCGAGAAGAGCCAAATGTCTCTCCTTGAAAACTGAATTAGTTAAATTTAGTTTGTGCTCAATCTCTAGTTAATTTCTTATGAAATGAGTCATCTAGAGAGCTGATTGAGAGCAACTTTTACATTTTGCATACAAAATTTTATTTGGAGTATTCACTAAGAAGCTCGTGGATGACAATATTGACGATATCATGTCTTGAAATACATTCATTCATGGCATGCATCCAAATTTGCTGGGATTGTGGCTACCTCATTGATTTCATCCCCTGTGGCGCCAAAGGTTCACTATTTTTTGACTTTGGGGTATGATACAATAAACTAAATTGGCTCTATAATTTGGCTCTATAATCTGTCTACGTTTCTTGTAATTGTAAGGTAGCAATTAGTCCATGCAAATTTCGACGCTCATCATGGGTCATCTCAAAATAACTACTCTATTTTTTTAAATATTAAGGTTAGACCACATAGATCCGACTCGCCCCTTACCCCGTAATAGGCGGGATCCGTTGAGGCACTAGGGTAATGTTGTTATTGTTTGTTGCTACCTCATCGAGATATTGAGTCATAATTATTTTACTTTTAAGGAGGGTGTGAAGCTTATCCCATATATATTTGATAAATATGAGTCCTGGTGGCAAAGTTATACGTTGTGGCCAACGCTTTTCATAGGGCAACCGATGTGGTGAAATCTCTAACATATTTGTGAACAGAGGAACGTAATGATAAAAATAGAAAGATTAACCCAAATATAAGTATCAATCACAACCCACTGAACATGTGTAAGGTTAGAGACGTAACCCCTTCATTTAGGAGATTTGTTGGTGGGAATTCTTCAATTCCACCACTTCAACCTGAAGATTGACTTGAAGAGTGGTATGAACATTAAGGGATAATGTAGGAAAATATGTATCAATGAGTTTGTTAGAAATAAGATTATGGAAAATACGGAGTAGTAATTTGATTCTGAATGAAAAAAGAAGCCAATGGATCATATGAGGGCATTGCTCGCAAATTGATTGATGATGTGAAGATGGTGTGTGGCGCCGTGGTGGTGCACGGCTTGAGGAAGAAGGAATTAGAATTTTGGAGAAAGTAACTTAATTAGTTGTAATACCATAATACAATTTGATAATAATTGATTTAGTTGAAGCATGAAGGTTCCACCAATATATATATATATATATGTGTGTGTGTGTGTGTGTGTGTGTGTGTGTGTGTGTGTATATATATATATAAGAATACAAGGTAAGTAATTAAATGGTAGCCCATTATTCTAAAGTAATTATATGCAGAGTATATGTTTTTTAATGTTATTGAATTTATTACTATTTAGTATCTATACATACTTATTATTAATATTATTATGTTGGGAAGTATATACTACAAGAATTAGCCAGATTTGTGACAGAGATCTACTATTGACATCTTTCCTGTGCATATCTGCAACATCTTTGTGAAGAGTTCATGAATATTTAAAACCGGATGTATTTTATTCTATGTCACTATCTTTATGATTCATAGTCATTATTTTTTTTCCTTCCTGAACTTGGAATGTGGAGTGCAGTTATTATTATTTTATCTCACTCCATGTGCAGTGTGGAGTTTCTCACCCATTTTTATGGACTTGTATTTAGATCTATATTTTGACAAGGCAAAATACATTTAACAATTTCATGATTCAAAATCTATAAAATAAGTATAGATCTAAAAAGTACAAAAGAATTTTCCTACATTATTTTATTTTTTGTTGAGAGGTTCTTTAGTGGAACTAAGATCTACACGTATCTTCTCACACAAAACATTTTTTTTAAAAAAATATTTATCTAAATACTTAAAAATTACTGTACTTATCCAATACTGTACTTATCTAAAATAACTCCTATTTTGACTTAGGAGAGATTTGTTTTCATAATTTGACCTTTTCATTATATGCTTATCATCGAAGAAAAAAAGACATAAATTATTTAAATGACTTATTATATCAATGCAAATTGAATGTAGTATATTACAATAACTTAGTTTAGATATACGAGACATTTTTTTCCAAAAAAGGAAGTGCTTTAGGGAAAACGAAAAAATGAAAGTAAAGATCAAAGTATATAAGAAGTCCACTATAAACCATAGTTTTAAAAACTAGACCGGACCGGACGGTTGGGACCGGGAACCGGACACCAAACCGGTCCGGTTTGGGCATTCAAACCGCCTTCAGCCATGAACCCCGGTCCGGTTCAGGCATTCAAACTGCCTTCAGCCATGAACCGGTGGAAACCAGTTGAAACCGGAATAAACCGGCCGGTTTTACCGCCGGATCCGGTTTTTTCATGCCTTTTTATGAATAATTTTTAAAACTTCAAGCCTGGGAGGTTCGAACACAAGACTGCATGAAAGGAGAAGCCGCTCCAGCCATCTCTGCTAGGATGCTTATTGGCAATTTCCTACAATTCGTTTGTTATATTCTTTATTCAAATTTTTTAAATCAAATACGGAGTACTTTTTAAGTATATAGTTTATTTTTACTAAAATTCAAAACTCATTTAAGTAATTGATATGGAGTGCATATCACACAAATGTTTTATATATATTTTTAAATACTAGATAAAATGTTTAAAAAAATTAAAATCATTTTTATTTCTAAGATTTTTAAAATAAGTAAATTTTATGTTTTATTTAATGAAACAACTCAAGTAAATTAAGTTAAATTATAAATTTAGTCGAACATCAATTCTTTATTTACAAATAGAAGAAATATTAATTTATTAATCATATATTAGTGTTTTAATTCAATGCCACAATGTGTGTGTGTGTGTGTGTGTGTGTATATATATATATATTAAAAATGTTTGAACCGCCGGTTCAACCACTCGAACTACTAGTTCGACCAGTAAACTAGTGAACCAGTGCCTTGACCGGTTCGAACACCGGTTCGATTCTGAAAACTATGTTATAAACACAATATCCCATGAAAAAACCTGCCTCTTTTATTTTGTTTTTTTATGCCGGTAAAACCCGTTTAGATTTGCGATCATGAACTCTTGTCTCAATTGGATGATTACAAATTTACAATCAAATGAATCAATAACTCTTTTGCCAATTAGTCAACAAAAGCAGACTGTGTAAAAAGACAAAAGTATTATACAGTGCTCCCTCATTCTCCACTTCCACTTGGTTCAAATTATTTTCTTTAATTCTCCATGGATCACGAAATCCCATTAATTAAGAAACACCATAATTAAAGATGGAAAGGCAGACCAACGATCTCCATCCCGGCATTCACGGCAAAACGTCGAAAGGCATGTTTGGGAATAGCTTTAGTGATTAGAGTTAGCGTTTTCAAAAAGCTATCTACGGGTAGCTTTTAGCGTTAGCGTTTTCAAATTAATCTGCACCGTTAAAATTTTATCCAAAACGCTGACGCTAATCGCTAACACTATTCCCAAACACGCCCAAAACCCACTAACTCCAACAATTACGCACGAGCATGAATATACCATTATTCACATAAAACAACTCCAGTATTTTCTATCACAGAGTATTTACTTTGCACTCTTAATTATAGTTTGTTCTACGGTTAAATTCATTTACCTTTTTCACATAAAACTTTTTAATTTTCACATTTTATTTATCTCATAAATATTTTAATTTAGGCTAAATAGACAGAGTTACTTTTTTTTTTTTTTTAAATCTAACTTAACCTACATCAACTACGTTCTACGCCTTCATCAACTACGTTCTACGCCACTGCCCTATCCGTTTTGACATATCTCGATCCTAGCTACTTGTTTCAATTGTCGATTTGTCATCATTTATTTTGGTCAAACTCCTACAATTTCTCTATCCAAAAATCAAAACATCGAATATTTTACGCGATGGTGGAAATGATGCATTACTGTCTCTGTCCTACAAAACATTTTCTCAATTTAAAAAGTGCGGGACAATGTTGATATCGAGACTAATGTGCACCAAGTAATTTTCACTCTTGAGTCTGAACCCTTTTTTCTTCTTTTGGTTTCATTGTTTCTGATATTAAATAAGTTACGGAGTACATCTTACTTTAATAGTTTGAGCTATAATTTTGTGAAGAGATCCACGAATCATGTTGCCCACCTTGTGGTTAGAATAATTAGTTCTTTTTCATGGATTCAGTGAGGAGAAGAACATATACACATTCGATCTGAGAGAAGAGGGGAGAAGAAGATGAGAGATGCTCTGGGAATCGGTGGTATAAAGGAGCGATCTAGGGTTACAAAACATAAAGTGGGATACGGTTGGATAGAGTAGAGGATGGATAGGGTTGAGTTTGGATAGGGTTTGGTATTGAGGGGTATGGTAGACTTTTGGTGATAAATGAGTAGTGTTTTTTGGGATGGATGAAAAAAAGGGAAGAGTTTTATGGGACGGAGCGAGTATTTCTTACCAATTTCAGCTTGGGTTAAGCACTGAAATAGCACTACTGTATAAGAATTAATACGTATTTAGCACAGTTACTGTTTACACATGTTTAGTTCCGGTTTTGTCCCTGTGATATTTACGATGCGGGAAAATGATTTGAACCTGGCAGTGAATATTTCCCGATTATTGAGGACGGCTATTCCGGCGCCTGGTTTGCTTTCACTGTTTGTTGGATGCATCCCGATTTTTGAGCTCGAAGAATCAGCCGGATTTTTTGCACTGCCAAAATTAAAATCTTAAACATGAAGAGTCCAGACATTGCGAACTGTCACAGTTCTCATCCGGTGAGACGACGCAGTGCGAGAATTGCAATGGCGAAAGAGGAAGCTGTGAAAAGTGCTGGAGATGCATTGTCAGCGGAGGATGAACTCGATGATATTCCACTTATGAGGCGAATGGAGATGGTTCAGGTATTTTACAGTACATGTATGAAATTCTAGGTTTTTTTAATTGGATTTTGGAAGTATGCATGGCTGTTTTCATGGTTCAGAGCTGGTTGGGCTTGTGATTTGAGGTGGGGTTTTTCGGGTTTTGTGGGTTTTTTGTTTTCAATTTTGCCATGTGTTGTGGAATGCCGTATTTCTGTTTTGGATTATTTGCTGAACAAGGTTGACGAACAATTTTTGTGGGGTTTGTGTCTTGCAGTGGTGTTGTTTTTTTAATAGTGGATTTTCTGATATACTGCCTTGAAATACTTCCCCTGAACCCATTTGATGTTGCATGTTGCAGTGTGAAGCTTAGTTATTGGGGTTTCCTTTTACCGAACAGTTAGCGTTTTGTCATTAAATTGAGTGTAATGATAGTCTAGATGTTCAGTCGAATGGGTCTTTTGCATTCACCTTT
This sequence comes from Cuscuta campestris, assembly GCA_900332095.2. NCBI lineage: Eukaryota > Viridiplantae > Streptophyta > Magnoliopsida > Solanales > Convolvulaceae > Cuscuta > Cuscuta campestris. The sequence continues at coordinate 1,022,282 of OOIL02001115.1, read as the reverse complement.
TTTGTAGTTGTCACGCAGTTAGGAATTGTGTTTCGAATCGGGAGTTTATTTACTTGCTTATGGTGGATGTGCTCCTGACATTCCATATGGATATGGTGTAGGAGGTTTTGCTTCTGACATTCCATATGGATTTGGTGTAGATAGGAGCTTATTTTGGACTGCCTTTCCATAACCATTGATTGCTTTACATATGGCCGGGTTGTTTAATGATCTGGGGGCCCCTTTTCATGCATTTTCTGTTTCATATGTTTAAAGGGTTTATGCATGTATGGTGGAAGTGTGTCCATCAATATGGAATTGTTTTGGTGCATTGTGAGTTAGGGGTTTTGTTCTGTTGTGTGCTGCGTTTTGGAAGTACATGTAGTTGTTGTGATTCAATGATGAGATTGGCAATGTGGTTTTTCGGCTATGTGGTTTCGGAAGTTAATTATAGTCAAACCTTGTAATATCCATTGAGCTCACATTGCAGTTGGGTGGTGTGCCTGACTGGTATTTGAATATGTGTGGCATTGGGTTATTGGTTTTTTGGGTAATACAGTGGTTTATGTGTTTGTGTGATTACTGCCTATTTTAATATTAATGTTCTATGTTGTGTACTTCTTATGTGGCAGTGTGTCTTTTAGATTCGTGTCTTTTGCAAATGCCCAAGCACGAACATAATATTGGGCAGTAGATGTTTGTGTGTATTTTATACTTCCACCGTTCTGTATTTCGTGTTATAACATATTGGTTATCGGTTGTTAACAGTGGGGGATGTTTTTTTTTGTGTGCTACTGTATGGTTTGTGCATTCTATAGGACGTGCAGAAGCCGGATAAGGGTGGTTTGCTTGACGGTCGAATTAATACTTACTGCAACGTCAATGAAGTGGCTAGGAATATCAGATCGAAACTAAGTGACGATGAGTTGAAAAGGTTTAGGACTTCAGCATTTGGTGTTATTTTGGATGTGTTAGATTGCCCATGGATTAGCGGGCAGTTGCTAATTCATTTGGTTGGTAGTACTGTGAGGCCGGCGGATGGCGGTGGGAGTAAGGACGTGTTAAAATTTCGACTCCTTGAGCGTGAAGTTGTCTTGACAAAGGCGCAGTTTCACTTGATTACTGGGTTAAAAATGGGTGGATTTCGGGGGCGAATGGACAATGGGGCGTGTGGTAGGTTTGCATCAAGGTATTTCCCCTCTAGCAAATCGGTTAAGCGAAGAGACATTTCCAAAGCATTCATTAGCTTTAATAGGGATGCAGAGGGGACAATGCCCAATGATGCTCTTAAGATGGCTTTGCTTTATGCACTGGCGAACTCATTTCTTGGTAACCAGCCATCTGTTAATTTGCCGATGTGTTATCTGAACTTGGTTGATGATATTGACGAGTTCGATAATTACCCATGGGGGGATGATGTCTGGTCCGAGTTAGTAGATCATGTGTATAGATGTGCTATTTGTATTGAAAAGGGTGGTAGCAGTAGGCCGACATTTGGAGGCTACATGTTTGCATTACAAGTGTGGGCGTTTGAGACGTTCCCAGCGTTGGAAGAGGCTGGGATGTGTGAGATAGAACATGGAAGGGTGAATTCAATACCCCGATGTTTGAGGTGGAAGGTCAGTGGGAAATTCAACGCTGCAAAAGTATCTGAAGCACTGTTTAAGTCTGGGAAGGTAAGGGTTTTTTTTGTTATATTTCTGTTCTTTCATTACATTGTGCGCATTTATTATGTTGTTTTCCCATGCAGGTTGTAGTGAAAGAAGTTGAGCCAACAGCCGCAGAGATGTTGTTGAAGAGTGTTAAAGAGCTTTTCCAGGTTAGAAACACTTCTTCGGTGAAGGGTAAGCGGAAGTTGTCGCTGAGTGCTACGAAACGGGTTCGGAATGTGAAGGAGAAGCAGGTGAACATACGAGATGCTTTGGGCAAGATGGGAGCTGAATGATTAGATGCTGGGGCTGAGAAGTTGGCCAGGGTAAAGAAGGTTGAGTGCGGCAGTGTGAAAAAAGTTGATAATGTGGTGGGTCGTAGAGGCAAGAAGGATTGTGTGACAACAAAGGGTTGTGATCACATGAATATTGTTGAGGAGATTAGACAGATAAAGGAGAAACAAGTGGTGCAAGACAGTAAGCTGGATGAGATATTAGGCATTCTGAAACAGAGAAACGTATCTGTTGAAGCTGGTTCAGCATCAGGAAAAGGTTCATTGATGGGAGGCAATGATGAAGTTAAGGTCCAAGAGGCAGTACCTTCTAGAGCGGGGAATACACATGGTGTAATTAACAATGGGGATGATCTAGAGCTGAGATTTGATGCTGGTGGTCCATCGTTTGATCTTCTGACACAAATGCCAAAAGAAGCTGCGATTGGTGATGAAGTGGCATACGATGAAACTGGTAATGTATCGTTGGCAGAAGATCGTGATGATGCGAAGCAGGGGAAGTGTTTGGATATCCCCTACACTGAGACACAATACGATCTTCATGAACTAGATCGTATTGAGAGAGAAGCCCGAAGTGTAAAGTCTTGAGTTTATATTCTTTTGTTTTTTTATTTATGCCTAGTAATGTTTGTGAAAATTGACATATTGATAGGTGAGTTGTAACTGGTTTTGAGTGGCAGGTTCTTCTGGTTTCGGGAGAACGGGATGAGCGGCAGTGTGGGGGGGGGGGGGGG
>OOIL02001115.1:988579-1008273 GCA_900332095.2 Cuscuta campestris | reverse complement strand
GCAAGTGTGGTGCGGGTTGGGATCGTCCTCCGCGGAGTCAAGGAAGTCAAGATCTGTGGGTGAGACTGGATGAGTGTAGGGAAAGGAATGCTCATCGAAGGTCACATGACGAGAAGTGATAATTTTGTGAGTGACGAGATCAAGACATCGGTACCCGCGTTGGTTAGACGGGTATCCAAGGAAGAAACAACGGGCCGAACAGGGGGCGAGTTTGTGGGGTGCTGTAGCGGAAAGATTTGGATAGCAGAGACATCCAAAGACACGAAGGTGGGAATATGTGGGTTTAATACCATAGAGAACTTCATGGGGGGTACGATTTTGGAGAGTGGTGGTGGGTAGGAGGTTAAAGAGATGAGCTGCCATATGTAGGGCTTCCACCCAGAAGGTGGGTAGCAGTTGGGCTTGGAACAAAAGAGAGCGAACGGTATTATTTATGGTACGAATTGTGCGTTCTGCTCGTCCGTTTTGCTGACTAGTATGGGGACAGGAGAAACGGAAAAGAATGCCCAAAGATTCAAAAATATTACGTAGGGGCCTGTTTCTGTATTCAGTACCATTATCACATTGCACAGCTTTAATAGTAGTGTTAAACTGGTTTTTCACAAAAGCTATAAAAGTATGGAGATGTGAGCAAGCTTCAGATTTACTTCTAAGAGGAAATACCCATAAAAAATGTGAATAATCATCCAAGAGTAACATATAATGTTTAAAACCAGTAACACTAGTAACAGGCGATTGCCACAAATCAGTATGTAAAAGCTGGAAAGGGAAAGTAGAAAGACGACTCGATGACTCAAATGGGAGACGAACATGTTTTCCCAACTGACAAGCATGACAAAGAGAGTGCTGTAAATGTTTAAAAGAAGAAGTAGACAAGAGACTGGAGACTCCACGGAGGACGGCAAGGCTCGGGTGACCAAGGCGACGGTGCCAGAGCTCCGGGCTTCCGGTGGCAACGTTGACCTGGGCCTGGGCATGAGCGGTTGTTGGGCTCATAGGATAAAGAGGCCCGGCATTATTGGACCGATGAATCACGGTTCCCGTCAGCATATCCTTCACAGAAAAACCAGTGGGGTCAAATTCAATGGAGCAATTGTTGTCACAGGTGAATTGTCTAACTGAGATAAGGTTGTGGATTATATGCGGGGAAACAAGGATGTTTTGTAAGTTAAGGGGAGGGGATGTGGGAAAAGTGTAGTTACCAGTGGCCGTAGTGCGAACTTTAGAACCATTACCTACTGTGATATATGATGATGAATTTAAAGAATGATTATGAACATGAGAAAGAGTACCTGGGTCCGAGGCGATGTGGTGGGTGGCGTCGGTGTCCATGTACCAGTTTGGATCGCGGAGGGTGAGGGTGTCAAAGTAGTGGGCTAAAGCTGTGGGGGAAGGGGGGTTGGCACCGGCGGTGTGGGCGACGGGANGGGTGGGGGTTAGGGCGAGGACCGAGAAGGCCCGGGGTAGAGTTTGGGTGGGTGAACTGTCTGGAGGGCTGCCCGAGGGTGTGACGTGCATTTGACCTGGAGCTTTGGCCGCGACCACGACCCCGCTGCTGTCCACCACGCTGCCGGTGGTGCTGCGGCTGTCGAGAACTGCCCCCGCCGCTGGAATCTGCGCGGCCCCCGCCAGCGCTGCCGTAACGTCGAGGTCCGCCACCGCTGGAGCCGCCACTGCCCGCGTACAAGGCTGTCCCACCGTCCCCTCCGATGCCGCCAACCCCCAAATCTGCTCGTTGTTGTTCAATTAAAAGTAGTGCCGAGCGGGTTTGAAGAAAAGTCGGGGGCGGCGTTTGGTACTGGAGAAAGGACGTTTGGCCCCGTAGATCATCCGGAAGGCCACGAAGGACCTGTAGAACTAGTTGTTGCTCGGAGACGGTGGCATCAACGTCGTCCAACCAATCGGCTAGATTCCGTAGGGTTTGGCAATAGACGACCATGGAGAGTGAGCCCTTCGTTGTAGTGCGGAATTGGTGCTCAAGTTGCATGGCTCGGGCCGCCTTGTTGTCGTGGAAAAGATTGTAGATTGTTTGCCATAACTCCGAAGCCGAATTGGTGGTGGAGAGGACAAGATCGCAAACTTCGTCATTCACCGTAGATAGTATCCATCCTTGAATGAGGGCGTCGAGTTGAAACCACTCGGAGTCGTCGGCGCTAGACGGAGTAGACTTGCCGGTGAGAAAATCACTAAGTGAGAACCGGCGGAGGAGAAGAAGAAAGAGCCGACTCCACTTTTTGTAGTTGGGCTCGGAGAAGCTGAGAAGGATCGGAACATGGAGCTTCACGTTGGAGATGGTCGTGAAAGCCAAGTGGGGAGTCGGTGAAGATGATGGTGCGCCGGTGACGGGTGTTTTCTCGGACATGGTGGCCGGCTGAGGAGAGGAGGAGACTGCCGAGGGAGAGAGGTACGCCGAGGGAGAGGGTGAGCCGCCGAGGGTCGCCGGTGAGAGAGACCGGCGGTCGTGAGCTGTTCGGCCGAGAGAGAGGGAGGCGGGCTGCTAGGGTTTTGCACCGACGCTTAGTTGAGACGAGAGAGAGAATGGCACGAAGGCTCTGATACCATGAAGAATGATTAATTTCTATGTTTCATGATGGAGGGCTAAGCCTCGTATATATAGTACAAAGGAATCCTAACTACGGAAGGAATCCTATACAAGGCAACTACCATATTAACAATGATTACAACATTAATATTAAATATATACATACTATATTTAACATATATATATATATATATATATATATATATATATATATATATATATATATATATATATATATATATATATATATACATATAAGTACATAAACGATCTAAACATCGTGGGCCCAAAATACTATTCTTCGACATATATACAAATACCCGCTAACAAGAGGGAATAGATAAGAACATCAAAATGTTACTCCTTCCATTCCATAAAACCATTTCTATATGGAAAAAAGGTACGCCTTTACAATGAGCAATTTTGGTATACTTTATAATAGAATACGTAGGTTGAGATGTGTAGGGTAGATGTATCAAAATTAAAAAATAACACTGAGTTACTCATTTTAAAAACGTGCCTTTTTTCAAACATAAAGAGTTTTATGGGTGGAAGAAGTATAAAACAAACGTAGCAAGAATATTTTTTATTTAATAATCAATAAAAATAAAAAAATAAACAAAAATTATCAAAAGAAGAGATAAGAAAATTGTAATTTATTACTCGTATATTTTAAGGACACTACGAGTCTACATCAATGCAAAAAGGGAAATGTTTGGTTCACAAACACAATAATCACAAACTTCACAAACTTACTATTTGTGAACTTTCATAAAAAAATTAAATAGTCTAAAATAATTTAAAAATGAGAATTTAAACTAGAAATAGTAAATTTGTAGAGTTTGTGACCAATCCAGTTTGTGAACGTAGCATTATCCATGCAAAAATAGGAATTACCAAATAGTGGTGGGGTACGTAGACTACTTTTTGCACATATATAATGATGCATAAATAGAATGATATGGTTTTATCAATAAAGCAACCGGCCAAAGGAAAAGGTGGATTCCACTAATAAATCGTGTTCATTCGATCTAATAATGGTGGCTAAGCTAGTGTTTGTTGGAAAGGAACATCTGAAGCAAGGCCAAAGCACATCGTGGTTTATACTGTGGAACTTGATGACCTGCCCCTCTTACCGTCGCGAACGTTATACCCTCGTACCCCACTATGTACCCACCAACCTGCACTCACAATATACAATTAAACTTGCAATTGTAAATTTTACAGAGTATTAATTTTAAAAAACATTTCAAAAAAAAAAAAAAAACTTTAATTGATTAATGAAAAATTTGATGCTTACTTCTTGTGTACCATCTTGCCATGGATGCCATGGCTTTACCACAGTCAAGTTCATAGCATTTATGGAATACCGGGTTCCGGTCACCGGCACCACCGCGTCTATGTCGCCACTGCATTTATAGTTAGGGTTCATCATTTATAATATCAGTATTTACTTTACTTTATGGAGTAATAAACTAAGAAGAATTAAAATGTACCTATAAAGAAGTATTCGGAGGCCGGTTTTGAATAACCTCTTATAGATTGGAAACATTGTTAATGGTGAATCTGTCCAACTTGTGATCTCATCACTTCAAGAATGAACACAAACCAAACATATAAATGGATCGGAGTAAGCTTTAATTTTAGACTAATTAATTAACTCTCAAACAAAACAAGTTAATTAATTATGTGACGACGACACATTATATGCAACATAATTAATAAGTCATAGTGAATTAATATAATGGACCTGCAGAGTTCCCAAGTGTAATTAAGCTTGGTGGTGTTGGCATGCATGGCCTTCTGGACGTCGGGGAGATTAAGGTAGGCATGCACATAGTCACTCTCACAAGGGTCAAACCCCCCGGCCGCGACATTATTTTTCTGTGTGTGCCGCGAATTGTTGGAGGAGCACAACGGGGCATAGATGTTATAATAATCTATGCTACCCGTCTCTTTGACCGCAGAATATTGAAATTCATAACATTTCATCCCCCTTTTGGTCATCGAAAAGCAGTCTTCGAACACCCCTCGGTGCGTTTCGTCCGAAATCAAGGCGTGACTCCAGAGATAGTCGTACAATCCTCTTTCGTCCGTGGCGTCATTCATTATCCCATTCCCAATCTATTTGTTGTATATATCCATGAATTGAAGCACATATAATTCAGTGAATGTATGCACTCTCATAATTAAGTCTTCTTAATTAGCTTCTATTTATATTACCATAATTCCCTTGAGAGGGATCTTAAGGGTTCTTGAGTGAGACATTTTACTGGTGTTTATGATCAAATCGGCAAGCTCTGGGATGTAGAACCCTGCATAGCTTTCGCCGGCAATGTAAAAATCACTAGACTTGTAATGTGGGTATCTCTCAAACCAACTTAGTAAGAAGTTGAGTGAATCTTGAGCTGTGGTCACACACAAATTAAAGGATTATTTGATCAATACATATAGAAAAATGCAATTATTTATATGTATGGAATAGATAGAATTATTGCATGCATTGAAATTATGTATGTATAAATAAATATACCGGTCCTATTGTCTCCCGATTTAGCATAATCGGATGTAGTATTGGAATATGAGAAACCAACTGAGGCCGGCGACTCCAGAAATAACATATTTGCAACTGCAACATCGTCACACGCAATTATTATTATTATTATTATTATTATTATTATTATTATTATTATTATTATTATTATTATTATTATTATTATTATTACTATTACTATTACTATTACTATTATTATTATTATTATTATTATTATTATTATTATTATTATTATTATTATTATTATTATTATCATTAGCACTATTACTCCCTCCATCCTATATCTTTCTTCCCAGATCATTATTCTAACTCCACAAAAATTTTGAATAATATAATTTGTATTTTTCATGGCCTATATGATAAAATAAAATATTTTTGTCACCATTTGTTTTATTGAACTTTTGATATATTTTTTAAATATGTAAATTTTATTTTTGATTTCTATAACAATATTTAATTAAAATAGATTTTAAAAACTTTGGAGAAAGACCAAAGTAGGAATAAAACATTGAAAATATACTAAAATAGGACTTCCATGTTTTTATTCCCGAAATAGGACTTAAAATGAATTTACATTACCAAACATGGTCATATACATTATCAAAGAGTATAGTAATGTGCTCATGTAGTGTGTCACATTACAACCACATTATTGAAGTGCGAAGTCCTATTTCGAAAAAAAGACATGAAAGTCTTATTTTGGTACTTTTCTCTATGTTTTAGTCCTATATATTTATGGTAATTTCTAATAAAATTTAGGGTTTTTATTCGTTTTGCGCAACGGGAAGAAGATACGGGACGGGAGTATTATTATTAGTAGTAGTGTTATTATTATTTATTATTATTAGAGTAGAAATTAAAGTGTAATGCATGTGAGATCTATTTTGCACAGTGCCATATATATTATACTTCTTCCGTTCTAAAAAACATTTTCTCTTTCATTTTTTTCATTTCCAACAAAACACTTCCACTTTCTATTAAAAAACCACTTTTACCCTTACTTTTTCATACCCTACCTATCACATCATACTTTTTCTCTAATAATCTACTCATCACATCTTACTTTTACCCATCACATCAGGGGCAAAATTGGAAGTCAACTATAATTTTACACTTTCTTATTTTGGCTCCTAATCAAAGTAAGAAGTTTTTTTGCAAACGGAGGGAGTATATATTCATGAGCTGCCAATTATATAGCCCAATTCAATGAATGTGCACTAAAGTAATAAAGTAATAAAATTAACCTCTATTCCATGCAAATCTTCTTGAGTATAATGTTTTGCCATCTGGGTTAACGCCAAAAGGTCCAACCTCTACAAAGGCACCCAGCCCAAGTGATGAGCAACCCGGTCCTGCTTCATTCATTCTTTAAAGACTTAAAATCAAACATAATATTTACTAGCAACAATTCTCAGTTTGAATATATTCCCACCCTCCCACAATAGATGCCAAAATACGGAGTACAACTTTTCCAATAACCTCCAAAATGTTATCACTTTTTTTAAATTACTTTAATTTCAAATGGGTATAGAAATAAAAACTATAAACTATGTCGTTCAAGAGTACATGGGAGAACTCCCTAAATATGAGTAAAAAAATTATGAAAGTATAAAAATATGAGTCTTAAGTCTTTTAAGACCAAAATAGGAGTTCACTCTGTCATTATTACACTGCCACACTCACCACATTGTTACATTGTAATTGTCACACTATCAATGCCACACTGTCATCTGTCACCGTCGGCCACCGGAGTGCCGCTGCAAATTGCTGACGGTTGACTAATCACACTGACATATTACACTGTCATCATTTTTCCATCACATTGTCAATGCATATTCTTACACTGCACCACATTGCCATTATACTCCAATTTTGGTCTTGAAAGACAAATTAAAGGACTCCTATTTTAGTATTTTCAAATTTTTTCTATTATTCAGGGACATTTCTTAAAGTAAATTAAAAGTTCTACAAAACAAGAATTAAAAAGTTTAAATTACATTGTTGAAAAGTACATAAAAAATCTATAAAACAAGAGCTGACAAAAATATTTTCTTTTATCAAATGATCTATAAAATATACAAACAAACAAAAACTGTCGAGAAATCGTAATAATAACGGTGGCGTCCATTTTGGGACGGAGGGAGTATAAGTACGTACTATTACTCCCCCGTCCCTAAATCTCCTTATTATGACTTTTATGTGATTTAAAAAAATATATTTTTGTATTGACTTTCTAAATTAGCCTTGTTGAGTACTACTCCCTCCGTCCCAAAAAACATGGAATTTTTGATTTTGAAGAAAGATTTAAGAGGAGTGTATTTTGGTATTGAATTTCCAAAAATGTCCTTTGATATGATAGGTAAAAGTATGATTTGATGTATAGATTATTAGTAAAAAGGTATGATGTGATAGGTAGGGTATGAAAAAGTAAGGGGTAAAAGTGATTTTTTAATAGAAATGAAAAGTGTTTTTTGTGACGGATGAAAAAAGAAAAGAGAAAGGTTTTCTGGGACGGAGGGAGTATTACTTTATGATCTATAAGTACTATTACTCCCCTGTCCCTAGGTATGATGTGATTGGTAAGTTATTAATGATTAGGTATGATGTGATAAGTAAAGTAAGAAATAGTGGAATAAAAGTTGTTTTTAAGTACTCCCTCCGTCCCAAATTATTTGCAACGTTTGCTTTTTCAGCAGTTGCGGGAACTTTTGTTTATTTCTACGTTTTCATTGGTTATTTGATAAAATAAAATATTCTTGACACCTCTTATTTCGAAGAACTTTTCATGTAGTTTTTTGATATGTAAATTTTATTTTTTATTTCTCTACCAATATGTAAATAAAATGAATTGAAAAACATGATATTTTGCCTCGGGAATACAAATGTGGCAAATATTTAGGGACGGGGGAGTGAGAAGAATTTTGGGACAAAAAGAAGGAAAGAAGAAAAATTTTTAGGGGCAAAGAACATACGCGAGTAGGTTATTGTGATATCATGGTAATTTGAGGTTTATTCATAAAGGTTAATTCTGATATTCTGGTAATTAAGAAATCCATCAATTCAAGTAGTGGCTTAATCTTGTTATTAATTAGTTGAGAAAATGTTTTATACCCTACCCTTTATTAATCAATCAATTTGAGGTTTAGAGAATATTTTATATCAAGAAAGTATATATATATGGGGAATTAATAAACATCTACTGTATATGGTCACCTCCATTAAGCCACAGAATGAGAGGTTTTTTGGAAGGAGTGTCAGCAGATTCCGCAAAGTAATAGAAGAGGCTTCTGCCATTCCTTTTGTCTACATTCACGTACCCTGCATACTGGTTGAACTTGGCACTCGACGCCGGCGGCTGTCCGGGGAGGCCACCGGCGATCAGATCATCATCCGCCGTCACGCTTCCCTCGTCGACTTCGGGCAGTGACTCCGTTATTATATCTTCCACGTTGTACCTTTCTTCTTCTGTCCGTGGCGGAACACGGCGGCCGCCGTGAGGGTACATTTTTGCATGGCGCAAGGACATTAACCTCCCAACTTGACCATCATCATTTTTATGATTTGAGCCGTGCCCAAATCCAAAAAGTGTGGCCGTGATAGTGAGGAGAAAGAACAATAATAATGCAATCTGGAGGTTCGGAAACAATGGCCGGGCTTGGAGTTTCATCTTCAGTCGATCTGTTTTTTCGAGGGTATGTACTGTGTGAGAAGGTGGAAGAAATATAGGCGACCAAGGACGTGCAACTTTGGATTCTATTTATAGAACTTACAAGCTTAAATTTNCCCCAATTATTGCTAGGGTGGAAATCCTCCCAGTTTGGGATCGCGGCTCTCAAAATTGAAATTGGGGTATGGTTCAGTACTACTCCCTCCGTTCTCAAAAACATTTCCTCTTTCATTTTTTTCACTTTCAACAAAATACTTCCAATTTCTATTAAAAAATCACTTTCACCCTTACTTTTTCATACTCTACCTATCACATCATATTTTTTCTCTAATAATCTATCTATCACATCTTACTTTTACCTATCACATCAGGGGCAAAATTGGAAATCGACTATAATTTAACACTTCCTTATTTTTGCTCCAAATCAAAATAAGAAGTCTTTTTGCAAACGGAGGGAGTAAAACATAATGAAAAAGGGAGGAATTTACTTAAATAGCACTAGAACATAATGACTTTCTCTAAAAAACATCGGAAGTGCTTTTCTTCCCAATGTAACACTTTTAGTCATTATCTATTAGTCATTATTCAAGTAAATGTTCGCCATCACTAGACATTATGATATTATTTAGTGCTATTTAGAAAAATGACTTAAATTTTAGTGCTATTTAGCGCAAATATTTCATTAAAAAGGTGACTGGGGCAAGGCCATTGTAAGGAGTGAGGGGGTGGTTCGAGGGTGGCATTCCGAATTTCTTTTTAAAAATCTATTTATAGTAATGAAAAATAAATAAATTTATTTTCAAACAAATATTTAAATAAATAAAATTAATTTTTTTTAAATAGAATAATACTCCCTCCGTCTCAAAAAGTTTGTCCCATTTTGACTAAAGTGGTAAAATAAAGAGGGATATTCTGGTGTTGACTTTTCAAAAATACCCTTGATGTGATGGGTAAAAGTAGAATGCGAATAATGTGATGAGTAGATTATTAGGAAAAAGGTATGATGTGATAGATAGGGTACAGTATGAAAAACTAAGGGGTAAAAGTGGTTTTTTAATAGAAATGAGACGGACTTTAAAGGACACAATTTTTTTGAAACGAGATACACTTTTTTGGGACAGAGGGAGTATAACATAAAACAGTTCATAACCTAATTGATGAGATTTAGCTTAACAGATGATACGAAGAACTTGTATGTAAATAAGAACAATAATATACGGAGTAGATTGGAATATAACTTTTGTATGCTTGTATTAACTTGATTGTACTTGGGTTACAATGGAGGGAAACGCCTCCTATTTACTCCCCCGTTCTAAAAACACTTCATCTTTCATTTTTTACCCTTCCAACAAATTATTTCCACTTTCTATTAAAAATCACTTTTACCATTATGTTACATAACTTACCTATCACATCATACTTTTTCCTCTAATAATCTATATATCACATCTTATTTTTATTTATCACATAAGGGTAAAATTGGAAGTGAACTACAATTTAATACTTATTTATTTTTACATTTGGTCAAAATAGGAAGTTTTTTTAGAATGGAGAGAGTATAATCTAACATTATCGTATATTTGATATGTAATTCGTGCGCTACAATATCCGGTTAATTGACTAATTGTGCGTTAATCATGTGCGAGGAATGAGTCGTCAATAACACACGATCAGTGGGATTGTCCTTCGTCGTATCGTGCGATCTGATTAGTGGGTTGGGCTCAGCCTATCACTCGATCATATTATTCGGGCCACCACACTTTACTCGTGGGCATCGAGGACCCTTATTCTTCTTGGGCCGTGGTAGTCGGATTCTTCGGGCTTCCTTGGCCCAGCGATTGACCCTACATCCATCTATCACAAGCAGGGGCGGACTCACTATGGTGCAAGTGGCGTCACCTGGAGTTACTCCAATTTTTTTCATAATACTCAAAACACGTCGTTTTGGATTAAAAAAAATTCACAATCCCACCTTATCACCTTAGATAGACGGGAGTCAGGGATCTCAAATATTCAAACCCTCCATCTCAATTTGGATCTCAAATTAGATCTTACAAATTTCCGTCCGGATTGTTTCGATTTCCTTTGCGGCGGCGTGCGGGAAGGCACCAGAGGACTGGAGGAGGTGGCCGACTGGCGGCGGCGTGGCGGGTTGGTGGAGGCAGTAAGGCACTGAGGTAAATAATAGAGAGTTTAATTTTGAAAACATTATAAAAAATTATCTCCCTTTTGATTTATGATTTTTGTACCTTAATCGGATCTCAAATTGGATCTTATAAATTATGATTTTTGCACCTTAATCTCCCTTTAGATAATTAGATTTATACTTTGGAGTTTTTTTGCACTGTGCTAAGCCACTGATGAGTCCCAATTTTTATTTCAAAAAATTTTGATATTGATTTTGCACCTCTATAATTTTTTTAAGAATACATTATGTCTTCTTTTAATTCATAATTTATTTTGTAATTGATACTAAGGGGCTGTTTGGTAACTTCTGAATAGATAAGTGCTGAACCAGTAAGAGGTCTGAACTATTAAGTGCTGAACCAGTAAGAGGTCTGAACCATTAAGAGCTAGTATATTGCTTAACTATTCAGATGTAAATGTCTGATCAATTCAGATAAGAGATCTTAACCATTCAGACTCTGTATAATACTTAACCATTCAGAGGCAAATCTCTTTACCATTCAGACATCTGGACCATTAAGAGGCTGAAACAAACAGTCTGAACCATTAAGTGCTGAACCATTCAGACATCTGAACCATTAAGAGGCTGAAACAAACAGCACCTAAATTATTAGTTTCAGAAGTAGAACTGAAGTAACACAGGTTTTCCTATTATTTCAATTGAAGGAGTGAAGAGTGAATATTTTTCAAACAATGAAAGGTAACACAAGTTGTGATTGATATTTTAGATTATTATCTTTTTTAGGAACATAAATTATAGTATTAAATATGAATGTGCAAATGATTTATATTTTGTTAGGTTTGGAATTCTATTTAAAAAGATTTAAACCTACACCACCAATTGAAGTAACTCAAACAAGAAGTCCAATTGAAGAACTTCAACCCCAAGCTCAAATTCAATAAAATCTAAATGAGTTTGACGCATCAAATCTCGAAGCCGATTCGAGAAAAAGAGTTCCAATCCATTCTATGACAAAGAATCCGGATGAGAGAGAAAGTATCCGTAGAAGGTACTTACTCAAGGGTCTAACACATTCAAAGCTTACATGTTATCCACAAACTCTCATTTATGATGTCCCTCGAAGATTCATCCCAAAATGGTATGTGGAATTCCGTGGTTGGTTAGAGTATAGTGAATTGAAAGATGCTTGTTATTCTCTTTATTGTTACCTTTTCAACATAGAGTTTGGTAGTTCAAGCTATGGTCACGATGCATTTCTTGGGACGGGATTTAGGTGCTGGAATAAGAAAAGTAGGTTAAGAGTTCACATGGGGGACCTTAAAAGTGTTCATAGTAAATGTTTCTGATGGACAATAATTCCACCAGATGATCCGATTCAGAAGAATGGATCACAAGAAATTAATAAGAACAAGAACTCGAGAATTATAGGTTTTATTAGCTTTATTCAGCTTGAGGATCCCCATTTGGGTTTCCCCTATTTATACATGGTTTCTTAGGCAATTAAGGTAATTCGTAATCAAAGGAGTCTAATCCGTCGAAGGCGCGATCCACTTTCTCCGGCTACGTCCCCGCCTTCAGCCGAATCTCCTCCCCCGGATCGACTCTTCCAGTTGTCTCTTGAATTAGGTTAGATTGGGCCCAGCGCCTTGGGCCAGCCCAGATTTGATACTCCTCAGCCCACGTGACCCAGCGTCTCCCGGGTACGTCGTTTGGGCCACCTGTTGGGTATCGGCCCATCAATTTCCAAGTTGGGCAAGATTTGATGAATAGATCAATATATATTGACATTACTCTTTCGAATATTTCTGAGCAAGAAAAAAAGATTATCGTATTCAGTTGAAGACGTCTTTGAGTTTTGTCAGATTTTTTTTAAGAAATGGTCTTCTTTTTCGTGTGCATGATGAATCTGAAAGTTCAAGTAGAAAGGGGTTGTTTCTAGAGACTTTGAATTTTTATGTCATGCCAAATGAAGAAATATGGAGTGTGGTTTTAAATAATGCTCCTCACAGTAACAAGATGACATCTCCAAAGATTCAAAAAGATCTCGCTATTGTTTGTGCTGATTTAACTTTACAGGGCATAGTTCAAGAAATTGGAGATGACTATTATTCTTTGCTTGTGGATGAAGCTCAATATGTGTCAATTAAAGAGCAAATTGCTATGGTTTTACGATATATGAACAAACAAGGCCTAATTGTTGAGCGTTTAGTTGGCATTGTTCATGTTTCAGACACTACATCATCGATGTCTTTGAAATGAGCAATTGAAGGAGTTCTTGCTAAACTAGGACTTAGCATATCTAAATGTCGTGATCAAGGTTATGATGGAGCTAGCAACATGAGAGGTGAGTTTAACCTTAATAGACCTCGGCCCGCCTAAATCAAACCCGAATTTGAACTATGTTGGGTCTAGTTTGGATATACTAAAATCTGAACTGAACCCGACTTGTTTCCATCCCTGACAACAACCAACAAACAAACAAAATGCTTGATATCTACCAAAGGATTCTTTTATTTTATTACTCCATATTATCTTGCTACATGTTTATTTGTATTAGCTTTCATGGATATAATGTAGCACACACACTAGTATTTACTCCGCATAGTAGTATTGTAACGGAGTATTTGTTTTTTTAGCGGGAGAATATGAGAAAGCAAGTGGAAGCTAATAAGTGTGGATAATATTATATGTGTAATCTCCATTAGTGCCTCAGAAGACAATATTCTAGCGGTGATTATTGGCGGCCGCCTCCGCAAGGAACATGTTGAGCAAGACAAATGCACTGCGAGGCTTAGACTGCAGAACTACTTCCCCAGCCCCTTTAACCGTGGCGAATGTTAACCCATCATAAACCACTTTGTATCCTGCCACCTGCAACCAAATGCCAAAGCCAAGCTATTATATTTACTCCCTCCATCCCGGAGTATTCGTCCAGTTTTGACTTTTGAAACTGTTCATCTAAGCACTTTGACTCATCAAATTTTCTCAGTGTGAGCCTAAAAATAGTCATGTGTGATCTTGTTTGATTTGTCTTAACATATAGATTATTAATATATAATTTCTATAATTTTTTAATATACAAATTACAAGATAAAATGGATTAAAGAAGTGCATTGGATGATGTGTAAAAATGAAAGTGGATAAATACTCTGGGACGAAGGTAGTATCACTTATACTCCCTCTGTTCCTTTAAACTCTTCCCTTTTTTTACTTTGGGCCAAAATAAGGAAAATGTAATTTTGGTTGATTTTCTAATTTTGTTCCTGATGTGATGGGTAAAAGTAAGATGTGATAGTTTGGTTATTATTGAAAAAAGTATGATGTGATAGGTAGAGTATGAAAAAGTAGGGGTAAAAGTGGTTTTTTTATATAGAAAGTGGAAGTGTTTTAGAGAATTTCAAAAAAACGAAAGGGGGAGGGTTTTATGGAACGAAGGGAGTATTTGTTTTTGTAGTCACTTCGAATCTTGCACATTAACAGTAGTCTTTAAAATTGAAGTCATCATTTCTTTTAAGTCAATGCGACTCTGATATCATGTCAAGAAATCAATTCATCAACCAAATATAAAAATTCAAGTCTATGCTTGTATATGGTGAAATAAATCAATGCTTACGTTTTCAGAGGCATCCTTCCATAGGTGCCAAGGTGTGACAACTTTCAGGTTCATCGCATCAAGTGAA
Organism: Cuscuta campestris; assembly: GCA_900332095.2. NCBI lineage: Eukaryota > Viridiplantae > Streptophyta > Magnoliopsida > Solanales > Convolvulaceae > Cuscuta > Cuscuta campestris. The sequence continues at coordinate 993,681 of OOIL02001115.1, read as the reverse complement.
TACCGCGTTGAAGTAACGGGGATTATAGCGTCAACATCCCCACTGCATACATATATATGCATTGTACGTAGGATCGATCAATAGATTTCGATCATTATGGTGTTTCTAAAAATAGATATCATCATAGGTGCGTACCTATAAAGAAGTATTTGAAGACGAGATGCAATTAGCCTCTTATATATTAGGAACATCGTTGTTGGTCTGTCTGTCCACTTTGTATAAACCTCGTTACTTCATACACATACAAAATGTGGTAGCAAAATAATTAGTTCTCTTAGTGCACAACGTATTAAAATAGATAAATTAAAGTTGTGTCAAATGGTCGCTTCGCGGTTCCAAAATTAAAAGTCGTATGTACTTCAATTTTGTAACACCATTACCCGCGAATACAACATATGACTTCAACCTTTATTGTCACACGAACCTGCCGATGTACCAAAGATAGGGAAGCTTGGTGGTGTTAGCATGCAAGGCTTTTTGGACCTCGGGGAGATTGAAGTAACTGTGGACATACTCATTTTCACAGGGGTCGTATCCGAAACGTCGTTTATTGAACATTACTGATGAGCGATTACGGGAGGAATCAGAGCACAAAGGGCCATAGATGTTGTAAGTGTCTATGTTTCCAATCTCAGTGGCGGCTTCGTTTAGAGAACGTTCACATGAGCTATCATTGGTGATGCAGTGTTTTAGCAGAGCTTGGTGAGCTTCATCTGAGATGAGGGCGTGGCTCCAAGCGTAGTCAATAAAACCTCTAGTGTCCGTGGGAATATTCATTATCCCATTCCCTATCTAAAACAAACCAAACTAACCTTGGTTTAATAGATGGGGAATCTATTTAAATAACACTAAAACATAATGACTTTCCCTAAATAGCATCATATGTGTTCTTTTCCTCACTTTAGTCATTATTCAAGTAAATGTTTGTCATCACTAGATAATATTCCTCCTTTTGGGAAACTGACTTAAGTGCTATTTGGGAAACTAACTTAAATTTTAGTGCTATTTAGTGCAAATATTATTTTATGACTATTTGGGGAGCATAATTTTCCGTCATCATGTTAGTTTTAGTTTTATTTATGTAGCAATTAATTAATTAATGACATACCATAATACCCTTGAGATTTATCTTTAAACTGTTGTCGGCCGCTATCTTATTCTTCTTGATAATAACATCAGCGAGCTCTGGGATGTAGAATCCTGTGACGACGTTCCATTGTGAAAAATGAGAAAAGAAAAAATTTGAAAATAATTAAAGAACAAAAGCTTAAAAACTATATTTTAAAATAAACTCAATTTTATTAAATTTATATTATGTCTAAATATAATTTTTATATGATTTGCGGTCATAGGGTGTCACAATTTGACAGAAAAAATCAAATTGTAGCAATCCTTTAAGGAAGGAGTAACTTCTTTTGTTATCTTTTGAATGAATTTGTGCCCCCCCTCCTCCCATGTACGGAGTAGATTCAAATATCATACGAGTATTTTCTACTCCTTCCGTTCTGGAATTAACTTCTCATTTGACTTTTTACGTTCTCTGATTCAACACCTTAACCATTAATATCTCTATATTTATATAAATATATATTATGAAAATAAAATATTTCAAAATTATGTTTCAAAATGAATCTACTGATAACCAATTTATATGAAATTTGAATGTATTCTTTCGGTAATATGTTGGTGATTTTAGTGTCATCAATTTATTTTGTGTAATTGGATTTACTTTGATCGGATAAGAATTTAAATAGATGTTGTCAAACGAGTTAGGAGGAGAGGAGTGCGCGCTCGTTCAACGATATTATAAATTCACTGCGGGGGTAAGAGGCGGCAGCCCCTGGCGGGGTCCAAGGGGCAGAGCCCCTGGCCGGGGTCGAGCTTGGAAATTTTTTATTTCGGACGTTGTTTCTTTAAGAAAATCCTTAAGATTTTCGTGATCGGAGTCCAAAACGGTAAAGGACTCTTACATAATGGATAAACGTCGAAATTAAGCCTTCCTTTCGTTTAAACTCGCACCTTTCTTCTTCTTGCGCGAACGTACGCGAACGTTCATGTCCGATCACAAGGATTTTCGACTCTATAAAATAGAGTCTCGTGGTATGGGTTGAGATATAGATTCTCGAGTGCTTGTTCTGAATTAACGTCTTATCCGATTGAAGTATTTCGTATACCCCGAAATAACTTTGATCTGAAAGCGTTTCATACGCGATTCGTTATTCTATCGAGTTCTTCGTTCAACACTGCTTCGCAGTGTTCTTAATTTTCTAAATCCAACATAATATGCATAGAATTTTGAGAAATCACATGAGAAAAAAAACATGAAAGAGTAAGAGTAATTACCAGAATAATCCTTGCCAGCAATGTAGAAATCCGTGGTCTGGTATTGTGGGTATCTCTTGAACCAATTTTGTAAAAACGTGTACGAATCTTGAGCTGTTATATACACAAAAGTTCAATCTTGAGTAATTACTTAATAGTTAATTGGAAAAAAAAGTACGGAGTAGTAATAAAAAAAAAAGAGACTGAATTTTTTTACAACTACCAAATTGTCATGCAGTGGCGCCATGGAGGATGTAGCATAATATAAGAGTTGGAGGCCAAATCCCCTACAAATATTTAGTAGTAAGGTACTCCATTTTTTTTATTATATGTAATTGGCCCCCTACTAAAATTAACGAGGCTCGTCTAATTAAGTAAATTTTTAATTACCTTTGGAAGAAAGACCAAAGTAAGACTAAAACATTGAAAATATACCAAAATAGGACTTTCATGTTTTTATTCCCGAAATAGGATTTACATTACCAAACATGGTCATATACATTACCAAAAAAGTATAGTAATTTGCACATGTACACTGCCACATTACCACAATGCAAAGTCACATTACCACAGTGCAAAGTCCTATTCCGGGAAAAAAAACATGAAAGTCCTATTTTGATACTTTTCTCTATGTTTTAGTCTTATTTAGGATGATTTTTATTACCTTTTTTTAAAATGTCTTTTAATAAACTGTGTTTTATTACATATAATTAATTGTTTATAAAATAAAAAAACATTCAATAAATGTTTGAAATATAATTCTTTATTTTTTGTCATTACATAGTGCCTATTAGAAAAAATCCAGAGGTGCTACCCTCGTACTCCCGATCCGTGGTGCTCTGACTTATATTCTTAGATCTGCCACTCAGAATACAGATGTGTTGTGTTTGTTTATATATTGTCTGAATGATCAAAATAAGACTAAAATATAGGTCATTTTTCAAAGTATGACTTAAACTTTTTTATTTTTTAAATAGTACTTAATAATGTCTAGTGGGAGAAATAATATTCTGTGATAGTGGACATTTACTTAAATAATGACTAATGAATAATGACCAATAGTTCTACATTGAGAAATAAAAATATATGGTCCTATATTGAGAAAGTCATTATGTTTTAATCTTATTTATTAGGTAAATTCCTCCTTATCTAGTTATATACATGTTTGAATATTTTTGTTATTGTGCTTATAAAGTTCATATGTTAAATATGTATCTTTTTCAAATATTTTTTTCATGGATTCATAATTGAATATCTTTTTTTACAAGACCCACTACAGACTATGATTTTATTCATTACGATCTACTCCGTATATATATATAAGAGCTACGAATGAATTTGTTGCATTTGAAATCTGAGTCCAATGTATGCATTTTGAATTTCCATGAAAAATTAAATTACACCTACCAATTTTTCACTCCCTCATTTGCCCCATCACTATTTTTTTCCCGCATACCCAAGACTTTTTTTTCTTTTGTGAAATAAGTTGATGCTTTGACCAATTTCATTCTATATCCATATACTCCGTCCTATATCTTTCTTCCCGATTCGCAAAACGAAGAAAAATTCCAAGTTTTTTCAATCTATTTTATTTAAATATTGGTATAGAAATAAAAAATAAAACTTACATATTTAAAAACTACATCAAAAGTTCAACAAAACAAATGGTGACAAGAATATTTTATTTTATCATATAGGCAATGAAAAAACACAAATTAATATAAATTCCCGTGAAGTTGGAATAATGCTCTGGGAAGAAAGTTTTAGGACGGAGGGAGCAATAAGAGCACTGGAAATGCCCATCACGCCCACCGCCGTGATACGGGCGTTTAACGCCTGGGGGCGTTAAACACCGCCCCCCTTCGGCGTGATTCGGGCGTGAGACAGCCCGCGTCATTAGTTTGACGCGGCGTGATGCCATTTTTTTGCCGGCTCCCCCCCTTCCCAACGGCTATATAGCCGTTACCCCCCCCCCCCCCAAAATAAAAAAAATCTATAAAATCCCCCCTTCTCATTCATCTTCCTCACAACTCTCTCTCACAAATCTCTCTTTATTACTATATATTCTCTCAAAAATATTTATTATTTATTATAAATATTTATAAAATATAAATTAAAAATGGGTTCATCTTCCGAAGATGAAAGAAGAGCTTTATTTTTTCGTTGTTTCACGACGAATTGTATTCAATGGTGGGAAGATGGCCAAGAAGAAGCCGAATCCTCCCGACGACAGACCCGACGCCAACGCCTAAACCGTGATCGAGAGGCCGCCCACGCTTCACTTCTAAACGACTACTTTAATAATCCGTGTGTTTATACACCGGAAGATTTTAGTAATCGTTTTCGGATGAGTCGCCCTCTCTTCTTACGCATACTCGCCGATGTTGAACGCGAGGTTCCTTGGTTCACCCAACGATTTGATGCGAGAGGCCGACGCAGGTTTAGTAGCGTCCAGAAGTGCACTTCCGCGCTCCGTCAGTTGGCGTACGGAACGGCATCCGATATGTTCGACGAATACTTGAAGATGTCGGCTCGGAGTATCAGGTCTTGTGTTTATAAATTTTCAAAAGCTATTATTCAAATTTATCATAAAAGATATTTACGCAAGCCAACAGCGAGCGACATCCAGCAGTTGCAGGCAAGGCATGCCGCTAAACACGGCTTTGTGGGCATGCTTGGGAGTATTGATTGCACGCATTGGGAATGGAAAAATTGTCCCACTGCGTGGCACGGTCAATTCTCCCGGGGAGATCATCCCAAGCCTACCATCATGCTCGAAG
>OOIL02001115.1:977627-988384 GCA_900332095.2 Cuscuta campestris | reverse complement strand
GCGAGAAAAGATATTGAACGAGCCTTTGGGGTCTTGAAGGCTAAGTGGCACATTCTAGATCGTCCGTCGAAATGTTATTCTCAGACAAAAATGAGGAATATCATGTACGCATGTATTATTCTTCATAATATGATCATAGAGGATAACGGGTCTGCGATTTGTCAATACAACCCGGACGAGGAGGTGCCTATGTACGAAGAAATCGCCGAAGAAAAGAAACGACGCAACCGCCAAGAAATTCGAAGCCGAGAGATTCACAATGCACTAACGGCGGATTTGATCGAGCATATCTTTAGTCGTTCGAATAATTAGTGATTTCTTTGTACTGTTGTTTTTTTATGTAATTTTTTTTAATGAATGTAATTTTTTTTATGTTTTTTTAATGAATGTAAGATTTTTTTTTATAATGAATTTAATTTTTTTATGCAATAGTGTCATTGCGATTAATTAAAATAATAAATTAATTTAAATTTATAAATTTAAATTTAGAAGATATATATTTAAAAATGTAAAAAATGAAGGTTTGAAGCCCCAGTTTGAAGCCCCGGGGCTTCAAAACCATTTTCAGTGAATTTTGGGTGTAAGTTAAAGTTGACGTGGCAGAGAGAGAAAGTTTGAAGCCCCGGGGCTTCATGACCATTACCAGTGCTCTAAGGAGGGGAAGGGGACATTTCCACATGAGATGTTTGTTTGATGCACTTTTGGTGCATATTAATTTTGTGGAAAATGCTAGGGATACACCAAAAGTGTACCCCAAATATCCCTCATCCCCTCCATCACCACATAAAAAGGCAAGAAAAATTTAAAAAGAAATAAAAAATAAAAATAAAATAAAATGAATGGAAAAGAGGAGGGTGGTGTACATTTAGAGTACACCAAATAAATTTTGTAGATCTTCTCAAATAAATTTTTTTATTTGAAAAAATAAATACGGAGTACTTATTTAAGTAATAAAAAAATATTTATTTTATTCATATATAGGTTCATAGTGAACTTTAAATCCATTATAGAATTTGCATGCACCACTATCTTTTTTCCTTTTTTCCCCACTTTTCCTGTATTTCTTCCCCTATATTCTTCCTATACTCGATCTCTTCCATTAAATTAGCACTTTTGCACAACTTTTCTCTAAATAATCTTACCTACCTTAATCATGACCCATTCGTCTTTTTCTTGAACAAAGAAATTAAAAATATGGAGTAGATTGGGACGGAAGGAGTTTAGAAAAAAAATTTTAAATTTTTTTATTTTTTATTAAATAAAAAATAGGAGTCACTCTTCAAAAATTATAGAGATAATTGCACAAGACCGTTACCTCAAAAAAACATAGTACCTCATAGTCTTAAAATACACCATATTCCTCCATAGTGAGGAGATTTTTGCACAAGCATCATATCCCTTGTTACATTTTGTATCAATTTAGAGTAATGAGGTTGAGTCTCAAACCACCAAAATGTATATATATAAACTTATTTTTTAGTCTTTTTAAGCGGGAAAATAACCATTTACCTCATAATTTCACCTTCTTCAACGCAAGACTAAGGTTTATGATTTCTTCATCTTATTTTTGACTTAAGCATTACTTATTTTTACTGAAAAAAATCATATTAATTCAGATAAAATCAAATTATTAACACTAAAACAATATTTAATTTTCAACGTCTTTCTAACTTGAGGTGGCTGAAATTGATTTGGATGAATCTGATGTGATTTGATTTCGTTGAAAACTCAGACTAAATTATACTCTGTATCTTTATTCTACTTATTTTGTATAAATATTTGTTATAATAAAATAGTCAAAATATTTTTTTTAAAATTAAATGTAGTAGTAATATAAGATTTTTTTAAAAAGAAATTTCACTAAAATTTAAACAAACTAAACTGAAAATAATTTTGATTGAACATAATAAACCAGAGGGTTTAGGTAGGCCGTGTTTACTTCACCTGATCTTATTATAATAAGTTCTAGTGAAATTTGCATTGAATAAGACTAAAACATAAGTCATTTTCCAATGTAGGACTTAAATTTTTTTATTTCATAAATAGGACTTAATAATGACTAGTGAGAAGAATAATGTTCAAGTCATGCTGGACATTAAGATGAATAATGACTAATAGATAATGACCAATAGTTCTACGAACATTGTGAAATAAAAACATATGGTCATGTATTGAAAAAGTCATTATGTTTTAGTCATATTTAGGTAAATTATCCTAAGTTCTAATCTGATCTGGTTTGAATTTAGTTATATTTAAAACTATTTCTGATCTGATCTGATTTTAAGAAGAATAAATAATAAGTAAAAAAATTAAATCTAAGAGAACATGAACGTAGACCTCGGTAGCATTTTCATGGGAAAGAAACATTGAAGGATGGCAGGAAGCATTACATATTACATTTATATCACTTACAAAAATTTCCATGGCCTATGGTAAGCTCCCCACGGGCCTATACCTACCCGCAATCTCTAATTTTTTCCTCATTCTAAGATTGGTTCAAAGCATTTCAAAGGAAAAAGAAAATAAATTACGGGAGTAAATAATTTTTTCCTCTTGAATTAGAGAAGGAAAAAAAAAACTGAAAGGAATTGTAAATAAAATAAGAAATGAAGTAAAGGGAATAAAAATAAGGACAATTTACGTAAATGAGACTTAGACATATTATTTTTTTTCAAATAGACTGGTCCTATTACTCTTATGTTCGGCAATGAAAAGTTCTAAAATGCCACTTTTTACACAACTCAAATAGAATAAGGCATTATTAAAAACAATTTTAACAGTCATTGAAATAATAATCCGTTTGTATCCAACACTTGTTGTTAATGAGTATATCCGTAAAGTCATTCGCATAATCAGTCATTATCAAACACTTGTTGCTAATGAAGGCATATATATGCAAATAAAGGGAATAAAACTTATTTGATCTTATTTATGGAAACATCTTACCTTTTAGTTCTATATATGGAACAAATTTTTCTAAAAAACAATTCTTCTTCCATTTAAATGTACAACATAGAAAAGAATCATTTTTCTCCTCTTCTTTTTCGAATTACACAAACCAAACACAATGTTAAATAAAAATGAGTACTAAAATCTCATAAATAAAGTGGACGATTTACACTTTACCAGTCAGCTTATCTCCCGATTTGTCATAGTCGGAGGATGTATTCGAATAGGAGAAACCAACTCCCGCCGGCGACTCCACAAACAATATATTTGCAACTGCATCATACATCGGTTACCAATTACCTTGGAGTTAATATCATTACTCTCGCCGTCCTAAAATTAATTTCTCAATTTGACTTTTGCAGTCAAACTTTTTAAACTTTGACCGTATATTATGAAAAATATATATTGAATTTTCATATAAATTTATTATCAATAGATTCATTTTGAAACATAGTTTTGAAATATGTTATTTTTGTAATATATATTCATATAAAAATGGAGATATTAATGGTCAAAGTGTCGCATTGGAGATCGTGAAAAATCAAATGTGAAGTTAATTTTAGGATGGAGGGAGTATTAATTATCTAATTGAATACTTCCTCCGTTCCACAAAACCCTTCCCCTTTCGTTTTTTTGCTTTCCACAAAACACTTCCACTTTCTATTAAAAAACCACTTTTACCCCTGCTTTTTCATACACTACCTATCACATCATACTTTTTCACTAATAACCAAACTATCACATCTTACTTTTTCTCATCACATCAGGGGCAAAATTGGAAAATCAACCAAAATTACACTTTCCTTATTTTTTCCTAAAGTCAAAACCGGGAGGTTTTTGTGGAACGGATGAAGTATTTATCGGCATTATATGTACCTTTATTCCAAGAAAATTTTCTGGGGTAGAGAGTTTTGCCATCGGGATTGACACCAAAAGGACCAATCTCGAGAAAGGCACCGGCGCCGAGAGAGGAGAGACCAGGGCCTCCGCTCAGCCAAAGGATGAGAGGCTTAGTGTGAGGATCCTCCGCGGCGGCGGCGGACTCCACAAAGTAATAGAAAAGACTTCTCCCGTTCCTCTCGTCAACGTTCACATAGCCTGCGTACTGCTCGAAGGGCTTCCCGCCGCCGCCACTAGGCTGCCCCGGGAGGCCGCCGGAGATTAGATCGGCCGCCGCCCCATCATCAGCTTCTGGGCTTAGCTCCAGATCTTCTTCATCATCATCAGCATCTTCTTCACGGGTAGTTCCCAAGTTTTCCCATTCTGAGAATGATGTTGTTGCAAGTTTTCCACGCAAGGACATGATTAGTAGTCCATGGACTTGATCCATTTTATTATTATTCAATAACCCATGACCAGATTTAAAGAGTAGCGCATTAATAATGACGAGAAGAAGAAGATGATGATGATGAAGAAACAACAACACATGCTTCCCCATTGAGACAATCATTGAGTAGTAATGGAGCTAGTATATATTCAGCTAAGTATATATTGATGGACAAAAGAAAAAGATGCGGTCCTTCCACGGAGAAAATCAGTGTGAATTTATCCTAAATAGAGAGAAGCATTTATAGGGTCATTAGGCCAATGGGTGTGACGCCCAACGGCGTCATCCCCTTTTAGAGCATTCACAATGGCAAATAAAGAATTGGAATGCCACACGTTGATGTGGCAAAATTGAACCAATTAAAAATTATACAGTCATTTTTTAAATTTTTAATCTAATTTAAAAAATTAAAAAAAGAAGCGTGGCAGCCTTGAGTCTACCTCACTTCCCGTGGAGGAACGCTCAAAGCAAGCGAGGCATATCTGATGTGGGCGAGGCATATGCATATGTGGCAGCGTGCCAATTAAAATGGCACGCCATTGCCATTGCTCTTAACGTTCGGGGGCGTTAAACACCGTACTGCCCCCCAAGGGCTTCTAACCGGCGTCATGGCTTCAGCGTCAACCGTTTGACGCGTTCCTCCTCTCCCCCATCGGCCAAAAACGACTATTTTAGCCGTCAACCCAAAAAAAATTAAATTCAAAAAATAAACCTATAAATTATCCTGATCCCCTCAAAACAAACATATCTCTCACACATCTCTCACTATCTTCTCTCTACAATTCTATCAATTTTTCAAATATTTGATTATTTATTGTAAATATTTATAAAATATATTTTAAAAATGGGATGATCTTCATCCGATGATGAAAAAGAGCTCCCATTTTTTAAAAATGGGATCATTTTTCGAATAATTAGTAATTTTTTTGTAGTGCTTTTTTATGGATGTAATATTTTTTAATGAATGTAACTTTTTTTTATGAATGTATTTTCTTATGAATGTAATATTTTTTTAAAGAATGTAATTTTTTCTAATGCACAAGTCTCCTTTCGATTATTTTAAATAATAAATTAATTAAAATTTATTAATTTAAATTTAGAAGATGTATATCTAAAAATGTAAAAAATGAAGGTTTGAAGCCCCGCGGCTTCAAACCCATTTCCACTGAACCTGTGAGGTAAGTTAAAGCTGACGTGGTAGAGAGAGAAATTTTAAAGTCCCGGGGCTTCACAAGTATTTCCAGTGCTCTTAGAACTAGTACATGGAGGACTACATCTTACCTCTCTCATTCACATCAGATTATTTGGACCCAACTAACAACTCCTCCATTACTTCTCCTTTTCTCCTACATCAAAAGGACTAGTAACACAATACTATTTTTATCTGTTATACAAAATCATGGGCGCTCTTAAATGTTTTTATAGATATAAAATAATTTATTTTTATTTATTTTAGACAATAGCATTATTTTAAATTTATACGTCGTATATACTCCATATTTTTTACCATTCAAATTTTAAAAATGCTTTCTCCATATTGTAAAAAAATAAAAAATTTATTAAAATATTTTTTTATAAATAATTTAATCTTTCTTTTAAAAAAATTAATTTACTTGCAAAAAAAGTACTACTTTTTTTCTTCTAATTAAATGCCCCCCGTGTGGCCCAAGCTTCTACTTTTTTTTGAAAAAAAAGTAGAAACTTGGGCGGTTGGGCCACACGGGGCATTTAATTAGAAGAAAAAAAAAGGTGTTTCACAAAAGGCTGATGGATAGAGATGAACTTTGTAGAAGGCTTAACTTCCAAATGTGTAAGTTAATTGAAAAATAGTTGGTAGTTTATTCCTTGTTATTTTGATCATATATTAATTTCTCTATTAGTTCTCTTGGCTCATTGATAAACTCTTGAGAAATAAACCTTTGACCTTGCTCGCTTTATTCATCCCATATTTTATATGTGTAAAATTTGTTCAATTTGTAAACAAAATACATTTAAAAGACACAAGCATTTGTAATGTGTTTAGAGATGGTAATCCATGTTATGACAAAGGGAGCAAGTTACATATTTAGTTCAAATGTCAAATAAAAGATAAAATTTGAAATATAAAATGTTTATAAAAGGCAGAAGCAGTTTTAGGTGTTATTAGTTCCAAGTCTAATCGGTTTCAGATCTTATCCATTTCGGATCTTAACAATTTTGGATCTTATCGATTTTGTGTTTAATTGGTCTGAAAATGCTTATCTTTAGACTTAAATCAGGTATGAATTATTAAGTTCCATTTTGGTTCGTCTCATGTCAATCATTTTAGATTTTGTGAACACGTTTATGTAGACAAGCAAAGGTAATCTAACAATGTGACTTTAAAAATAAACCAACAAATCTAGAAAAATTTATTTTAATCATTCAATCAATATTGAGCTTAAATTAAGTTTCAAAATCGATCATTGAAACATACTAAGCCTATATACACAACCAACAACAAGTAGACCTAAAACTCATTTTCATATAACTAACATAACCAAAAGTTCAAGCTTGTGATTGTAGATTTTGAAAAGATTATATACACTAACAAATAGTAACAATTGAGGGAAACAATAAAAACACGTAGGATACCATAGGTGAATAGAATACCATACTAGTACTATAAACATCAACATCATCAAAGATGAGTTTACCAAATAAGAGGAGGACATATCAAATTAAGTGAACGTACAAGCTAATAATTCTTGTAAGCCATAGAAACATGATATCGATGCTCGTATTGAATTATAAGTCCCAATGCAATGAGAAATTGTGAATGTCATTGTGAAATTACAAAGTTGTGAGAACCATCTTGAAATGCACAGTAGTGCACATATAAAGAGAAACAATGAAGTCTCAATAATTATTAATTATTATTAGTAGTATTGTGTAATATAATATGGAAGAATTACCTATATAGCACTAAAACAACCTCCAATTTTTTTAATAGCACTAGTGTTAGGAAAACATATGTTTTATTAGCGCATGGCCAAGGAAATGACTCTATTGACCTTTTTCTTATATTTGTAGTGCTTTACGATGAATGATAGTTGTGCAGTGCAGTGTGTTGCTTTTGTTGTTGGTGTTTTTGAATGAAAAAATAGAAAAAAAGAGGTTTGAAAGAATGGGAGGGCAGTGATTTTTGAAAAATGGGTGGGTAGTGTCTTATGTGTTCTTTTGCATTTGGAATCTGAATAGTATTCTAGATTAAGCATAATGCCTTGCTTTTTTCGGGTACATAAAATTTGAAACTATTTGAACCTAAAGTCCTTAATTTTTTAGAATACTTAAAAGAATATGTGGGCAGTGATGTTGGGATATTTATGTTGGAATTTTTGGCATTTTTAATAGGCATTAAATGGACCAACTAGAGTATATTTGTCAATAGGTCCACTAACGGTTTTAACCGTTAATTAATGGACGTATTTTCTCTTAAATGAGATAAATGTTTTGTAGAAATTAATAAGGGAGAAAATAGTCTGTATATTGAATTTTTCTGTCTAATTACAAGGGGTTTCTCCTTTATTTATAGGAGAGGATGATTCCAAAATAGACAAGGAATACAAATCCTACAAGGAAACAAATCATAATCAAACTAGGAAACAAATAAATCAAGATCAATCCCAATTAGAATGGGTTTCGGTCACCAAAAGATTTGGACTTCTCAAGTTCGGATTTCTCGGTATTCGGACCTCTCGGAATTCGGATCTCTCGGAATCCAGATTTCTCGGAAGTCGGACTTCTCCGGATCCTGACTTCTCCGGATCCGGACTTCTCCGGATCCGGACTTCTCAGTTCCAATACCCCCCTCAAGCTGGAGCATGCGGATTCTGGATGCCTAGCTTGGACAGTAAATGTGAAAACGGAGCGGAAGCCAAAGCCTTTGTAAAGAGATCTGCCGGTTGATCATTGGTGGAGATGTGGCGAGTACACAGAACACCTCGTTGGATTTCGTCACGTACAAAGTGGCAATCAATCTCAATGTGTTTTGTACGTTCATGGAAGACCGGATTAGCGGCAATATGAAGAGCAGCCTGATTATCACAGAACAACCGCATGGGCTGTTTGTGACGCACACCAAGGGAGAGGAGAAGGGATTTCAGCCATTTGAGTTCACAAACAGTAGTTGCCATGGCCTGTATTCGGCTTCAGCCGAAGAACGGGAAACGACGCTTTGTTTCTTTGTACGCCAAGATACCGGGGAATCGCCAAGAGTGATAAAATATCCAGTAATAGAACGCTGAGTCAAGGGACACCCAGCCCAATCAGAGTCACAGAAAGCTTTAAGAGTAAGATCACTTTGTACTAGAAGAAACAACCCCTGCCCAGGACAGGCCTTGATGTACCGCAGAACGTGAGTCACACCGTCCCAGTGTTCCTGCCGCGGCTCCCCCATGAATTGAGACAACACATGAACAACATAGGCCAAGTCAGGACGACTGATCGTGAGATAAATGAGGCGCCCCACAAGTCTGCGATAACGCTCTGGGTTGGTGAGAAGCGGGCCACACGCTAGAGCCAGTCGTTGATTCTGAGGAAGGGGAGTGGAAGCTGGACGAGCACCCAGAAATCCAGTCTCACAAAGTATATCCAGAGCATATTTGCGCTGGCATATGAAAATCCCTTTCGAATTTCGGGAAACCTCAACGCCCAAAAAATATTTTAAGAGACCAAGGTCCTTCATATAGAAGCAATCAGATAGATACCGTTTAAATTTGCCAATGAAGCCTTCATCATTTCCTGCGATCACAAGATCATCCACATACACCAGCACACGGAGCTCGATGGTGCCGCACAGAAGAGTAAACAGAGAGTAATCAGCCTTGGATTGGTGGAACCCAAAGTGTTTTAATGCAGAGGTGAGTTTAGCAAACCAACAACGTGGAGCCTGTCGAAGACCATAGAGAGATTTATGAAGACGGCAAACCAATCCTTTACCGCGAGAGGCAAACCCGGGAGGAAGAGTCATGTATATTTCATCGCGAAGGTCTCCATGCAGAAATGCATTATGAACGTCCATCTGATGTAAGAACCAGTTCCGGGCAGCGGCAACAGCTAAGAGAGTGCGAACGGTAACCAATTTAGCCGTTGGTGCAAAAGTTTCTTTAAAATCAATTCCCTCTTTCTGACGATTGCCAAGCACTACCAAACGAGCTTTGTAGCGTTCAATGCTTCCATCAGACTTGTGCTTGATTTTGTAGACCCACTTAGATCCGATTGTTTTCCTTCCTGGAGGCAAGGGGACGAGGGACCAAGTACCATTAGCTTCCAGCGCCTGAATTTCTTCCTTCATAGCTTGTACCCATAGCGGATTTTTGACGGCCTCAGAAAAGAATGTAGGCTCAACATCTGCACTTATAGCTGCCAAAAAACATCTATAGGAAACAGAAAATTTGTCAGCATTAATAAAATTCGTAATACAGTGTGTTGTACCTGAAGGTGTTGTTGGTTTGAGTGAATTAGGAGAGGGACATTGAATGGTGTGCGTGACAAAGTCACGCAGTCGCGAAGAAGGACGACGTTCTCTTTCACTTCGGCGCAAAGTGTCTTGGGTTGGAAGGGTTTGGTTATCAAGGGCAGAAGAAGGTTGGACTGGGTCATTGGGTTGGCTGTTTGGTTCTGATGTTGCAGGGTTTTCTGGATTGGATTGGAGCAACGATCAACCGGGGTCCTAAGAACGGTCCAGTGTTTCGACCGTCTGGGTGGCTGATTCTTCACTGGGTATTTCTTCCTCAAAAAAATCAGCAGTGGGTTTAGGTTCTGTGAGATTGGGGGTATTTTGTGAGTGGAAAGGAAAATGGTTTTCAAAGAACTTGACATCTCGACTGACAAATATTTTATTATTGTCCAAATCGAGAAGGCGCCATCTTTTTTGGCCGAATGGATAGCCAAGGAACATGCAGCGTCGAGAACGGGACTCAAATTTGTCTCCATGGTGGGATTGATTGTGGGCATAGGCAAGGCATCCGAAAACCCGAATATGACTATATGAGGGGGTTTTTTCATAGATCATGGAATATGGGGTTTTGCCTTTGTGTAGCTCAGAGGGTGTTCGGTTAATTAGATAGGCAGCGGTGAGAATACAATCACCCCAGAATTTAAGGGGTAGGTTGGCTTGGAAGCGAAGGGCTCTGGCAATGTTGAGAATGTGACGGTGTTTTCGTTCGACTCGACCATTTTGTTGTGGGGTACCGACGCAAGAGGATTCAAAAATAATCCCATGACTCTCAAAGAAAGATTTTAAACAAGTGAACTCTGTACCATTGTCACTTCGTACAATTTTCACTTGTTTATTGAATTGTCGCTCAATCATGGAAAAGAAACTACGCAAGACAGTAGGAGCTTCATATTTATGATTTAATAGATACACCCAAGTTGCCCGAGAAAAATCATCAACAATAGTTAAGAAATATCTAGCCCCAGTGCGAGACGGAGTACGGTACCCACCCCATAAATCACA
>OOIL02001115.1:950858-977496 GCA_900332095.2 Cuscuta campestris | reverse complement strand
CAGACTTTGTCCTTCACACCTTTCTTGAGATAATATAGTCCTTCAGCCTGCTCACCCATTCCAATCACCATCTTCGAGATATAGTCCTGTATAATACAAATTTTATTATTAAACTTGACAATTAAATTCTTTTTCTCAAGAAGTTGTGAGACAGATATAAGATTGCAGTTGAGTTGAGGAACTAGCAAAACATTTTCTAAGGTGATCAAATCATCCACAACCACACTCCCCTTTTGGTTGGCTATCGCACAATCTCCATTTGGTAGGCCAACTGAGCAAGGTTTTATGGCTTCTAAATTTTCAAGACACTTCTTATCACCGGTCATATGTTGACTGGCTCCACTATCAATGATCCAAGAAGTATTAGTCATACCTGAAAATTTACTTTCCATACCCGAATCCTTCTCGTTTAAGAGTCCCATAAGAGCATTCCATTGATTGGTTGTGAGAGAAGGTAGATTCGGTTGATGGAGCTCACGCCCTCCATCCGTTGCGTTGGCCTGAGCCGTGTGTGCCGCCGGTCCGCTTGCTGGACCGCCACCAGCTCCGCCGCGGTTACCTCGGCCGGCGTTGCCCCCCCTGCCGCCGCGCCGTCCCCCTGTGTTGTTGCCGCGGCCATTACCTCGTCCCGGGTTCAGGACACGTGGGCGATCTCCCCACCGTTCAGGATATCCAACGAGTTGAAAACAACCACTCTTCTCGTGTCCACTTAGTCCACAATGTTTGCATTTTAAATCTTTAGTTGCGTCATAGTCAAATTTGGAGGTGACGACAAAGTCCACCGGGTTACGTTCCTCCTCTTGAGTAGTCTTCAAGACCCCTTCCTGCTGGATGATGGTGGAGTATACGCTATTCAGTGGTGGCAAGGGTTCTGTGGCGATGATGTTAGATCGTAGACTCCCATATCCTTCGTTATCCAATCCCATCAGAAATTGGTGAACATTTTCTTTGTCGCGTTGGATGACAAGCGCTTTGCTTATCCCACTTTTGCATCCATGGCACTTGCAAGCGGGGATCTTTTCATGATCGCCGAGTTCGTCCCATATGGTTTTTAATTTTCCAAAGTACGTAACGATGGACTGACCGTTTTGCTTGCAATTTGCAAGTTCCTTCTTCAGTTGATGAATTCGAGGACCGTTTGCAACAGAGAAACGATCTTGGATGTCCTTCCATAGTTCTGCTGCTTCTTCTACCTGTGTGATGGAGTTTCTCAGGCTGCCATCAATTGTGTTGTAAATCCATGAGACCAACATGGCATTCACAATCCACCAATCTTCATAGTTTTCATCTCCCTCTTCTAGACAAGGGATGGATCCGTCGATGAATCCAATTTTCCGTTTTGCACGGAATGCAATTCTCATTGCACGAGCCCATTCTTCATAATTATCACCGTTTAGTTTTACTTGGGTGATAATTAATCCAGGTGTGTCTGCGTTCTTGAGTTCGTAAGAACTTCCCTTCGTAGAGATCTTCTCTTCCTCTTCGAAGAGCTTGCCGACGAGATTTTCTTCTACTTCTGCCATGTCGACGGTCGAGAAGGAAATTCCAGCGGTGATGGACCGCCGTTTGTCTAGATTAGGGTTCTCCCTAGGAATCTCGCTCTGATACCATGTAGAAATTAATAAGGGAGAAAATAGTCTGTATATTGAATTGTTCTGTCTAATTACAAGGGGTTTCTTCTTTATTTATAGGAGAGGATGATTCCAAAATAGACAAGGAATACAAATCCTACAAGGAAACAAATCATAATCAAACTAGGAAACAAATAAATCAAGATCAATCCCAATTAGTATGGGATTCGGTCACCAAAAGATTTGGACTTCTCAAGTTCGGATTTCTCGGTATTCGGACCTCTCGGAATTCGGATCTCTCGGAATCCAGATTTCTCGGAAGTCGGACTTCTCCGGATCCTGACTTCTCCGGATCCGGACTTCTCAGTTCCAATATGTTTTGACAAATATTACGCCAAAAATGGTAGAGGGTGAATGAGAAATTGATTCTCAGAGTTAACCCGTTAATAAAAGAATATGGTGAGGATTGCAATTTTTGCAATTTTACTGAACCAATCTTCTTTTATTAATTTTACGTATTGTTTAAAATTAGTCCATTTTTACGGAGTTAACTGGCCATTAATCTCCAATCATTCGGGACAAATTTTAAACGAAGCGTAGCGTAACGGACGTGTTAATGGCTAATTAATCACCATTAACACACCACAAATGCCATGATTAATTCCAATGGTTAATGGTGGGAGTTACATTTTTTTCTCTAAACTCCTTGATTATAAAATTCAAAGCTCACTCCTTTTTCCTTTGTGTGCCTTGCGTGAGAAAGAGAGAAAGGAAAAGAGAGAACATTTTTTTTTGTTTTCTTTTAAAGAGAGCTCTTGAATTTCTGGCCAAATTTTCCGGCCATCCCCTTTAAAGTTTTTGGTCGCCGACGTTCCTACGTTGTTCTTGTTCGTTGGTGTGTGGTTGATCCGTACAATCTCCACACACGATAGCGGTTTTATCTTGGGAGGAGAGTGCCCACGTTTTTCCAGTACGGTAGGCGGGCACTACTACCTTAAGGACAGCTCCGGCGACTCCGCTGTCCTTCCACGGTGTTGTGTTTTTGCAGGTTCAGTTCATAAAGACCTCGCTGCATTCTATCCTAGTGCTTAAAGACCTCGCTGTCCAGTGCTTAAAGACCTCGCTGTCCAGTGCTTAACGTCCTCGCTGTCCAGTCCTTAATGTCCTCGTACAACAAGGCCGTTTGAAGATATAGAAATTTTTTCAACTTTATTTATTTGTAATATTCTGAATAAGTTATAAATTCAGAATTTTATTTATTTTTATTACCGGGGCCGTTCATCTTCCCGTCCGTTGTAATCCGTACAAAAAATTCTAACAATTTAAAACCAAATGAAGATTATGGGTGTGAATTTTAGTTAATGCAGTCAATGAATGATTCTAGGAAAGTATTCTTTTATGTTTTTGGAGTCCAACGATGAAAGGGAAAAAGTGTAGATTTGGGAGTTCGTATAAAAAAAAGAGTGCTATTAAAAGGAAAAAAAGAGATCCACTTGTGCTATTTAGGTAAACTCCATATGTTTAGGTGCTATTTTGAGTAAATTTCACATATAATAATGTCCAAATTAAATTAAATTAAAAACAAGGAGCTCGATCTAGTGATGATGAGCACCACCTCTGGTTATGAACATGTTGAGCAAGGTGAAGGCACTGAGCGGGTTGGTCTGCGGAACTAGATGCCCACCCCCTTTAACCGTGGCAAAAGTTATACCCTTATATTCCACTTTGTATCCGGCAACCTCCTGCAACCAACCAACACCAATTAAACACACACACACACACGTAAGATAGTCAAATATAATAGTTTTATACTTACTCCCAATTATTATGTTTAATTTATATTATAATTTAATACTATACTTTTGTCACAATTTAAAGTCAAAGAGTAGTACGTTTAACTAAAAAGAATCAAAACAGGAAAGACTTTTTGGACCGGAGGCAGTAGTATAGTCCGTATTCACGTCCTTACTTTGTGGGTGGGATGCTGCCATGGATGCCAAGGTTTCAAAATGGTAAGGTTCATAGCATCAAGAGCATAACGAGTAGATGTGACAGGAACAACAGAATCGGCATCACCACTGCCATATATGCACAAATAATACACCTTTAACATTGAGCTTTAAATTACTTGAATAATTATTTAAACAATTATATATTATATTACCGCATTAAATTATTATTATTATTATTACGGTAAGATGCATGCAATATTGTGTCGTCGTACGTTGTGCTTACCTATAAAGAAGAATATGAAGAGCAGAAGCCATCAACCTTTTATATATAGGGAACATCGTTGATGGGCTGTCTTTCCATTCTTTTATCTCCTCACTTCAACAACGTAACCATGCAAAAATTTATGTAAAACAAATACTTCGTTGTCATAATGATTGATGATATATTAACTAAACAAACCTGATCATCAGCTCAGAAATTAAAGGAAAACTACATACTCCCTCCGTTCATAAATAAAGTTCTCACTTTCCTTTTTTGGATGTCCACAATTAAAATTCCCATTTCTATTTTTGACAACTTTCTCTTATTAAAAAGACTCAATTACCCCTCTTTGTCTTTTCTTTTTCCTCTCCTTTCCTCTCCTCTCCCTTTTTTCTTTCTTTTTTTTCCTTTTCCCCGTCAGTGCCTTTTCCCCTTCTTTTCTATTCTTCTTCTTTCCTTCTCTCTCTCTCACTCTCTCTTTTCTTCTTCCCAGATTTTTTCTTTTCTTTCTTCTTCTTCATTCTTCTTCTTCTTCCCCCTTCTGAATTTTCCTTCAAATCTTCATCGCCTTCTGATTCTTCTTCTTCTTCTTCTTCCCCCTTTCGATTTTTCATTTCTATTCTTCTTTTTCTACTACTTTTTCTTCTTCCTCTTCTCCCCTCTTTCGATTTGTCCTTTCTATTCTTCTTCTTCCTCGTCGTTAGATCTGAGAAAATCGATTCAGATCTGTAAATCGACGAAGAATCGTCTTCAGATCTTTTACATCTTCATCTTCTTCGAGGTAGATGAGGAAATCTGAATCAAATCTTTTTCATCTTATTCGGGTCGCCAGAATTTTACACTGGCCAGAGTTCGCCGGAATTTCTCTCTGGAATGGGGTAGGACTGAAGGAATTTGGGACAGGTCTTGGCAGTCCATACTCAATATGGATGGGGCGTGAGTATGGATGGGGCGTGGGTAGGGTTGGGGGTATTTTGGGAAAGTCAATGGAAATTTTAACTTTTATTAAACTCCGTGCCGAGTCAAAGCGGGAACTTTAAATGTGGACGGAGGGAGTATGTTTCAGAGTATGTCCGCATTGACCTTGGTCTGCATTTGGTGTCAAAATTTTGGGGTCCCCCCAGCACTCCTCAATTTTATAAACTTTGGCTGCTCCTTTTTTTTCTTGTCCCAAAACAATCTCTTACTCTTTTCGATTAAAAACCCACTTTTACCCTTAGTGATTTTTAACCTACCTATCTTATTATGCCTTTTTATCGATACCCATCAAATTCTAACTTTCCCCATCGCATCAAGGGTATTTTTGGAAATTCAATACAAAACTATCACTCCCTTAAATTTACTAATTAAAAGTCAAAACGGAAATATCTTTATGGGACGAAAGATTAGAACAGACGTACCTGCAGAGGTCCCAAGGGTAGGGGAGGTTGGTGGTGTTGGCATGCAAGGCTTGTTGGACATGATGAAGATTGAGGTACTTGTGGACGTAGTCTTGCTCACATGGATCGTATCCGAAACGCCGTTTGTTGAACTGTACGGATGACCGATTATGGGAGTAATCAAAGCAGACGGGGCCATAGATGTTGTAAGGGTCAATCATATTATCTCCCTGCTGCTCTCTATTTGCTGCACTTTGGAAATGATCGCACGCTCTTTTGTCGTGGTTTTTGGGGAGACAGTGTTCTTGCAGTCCTGTGTGAGTTTCATCGGAGATGAGGGCATGGCTCCACATATAGTCAATGGTGCCTCTATCCAATGTGGCATCACTCATCAACCCATTCCCTATCTTTATTTCATCAACCAATGCAAGCAATAATTAAGATTGATATAACAATAATGTAATATACGACGACGCAGCTAGCTCCAGCTAGGAATAATACACATAAACATACCATAATTCCCTTTAGCTGAATCTTAAAGGTCATATTGGGCATATTATTTCTCTTCACAATCAAATCTGCAAGCTCTGGGATGTAGTACCCTATGATCCATTACCATAATAAAGCATATATCTCGATCAGGTAGTTTTAGACCACTCATCAGCTCTTATAATAATATTGATAATAATAATAATAATAATAATAATAATAATAATAATAATAATAACAAAATATTTCTTTTAATCTTAGAACCTCTGGTCATATTATGACGTGGGGCACTTACGATGCTCCGTTCTTAAAATTGATGTAGTCAATCGGCGAAATAGGAAGGAGGACAGGGAGTGTGTTGTGGGAGGGGTAGGGGGTTCTGGCAAAACAGAATCGGGACCGATTACCCAAACCGAAATATCCGAAACCGAAACCAAAATGACCCCAAAAATGAAGATCCGATCTATAACCGAAAACCCAAAATAATCCGAATCGAACCGAAATCAAACTAAATAATTCATATCCGATTTAAATCCGAAACCAATTAGATCCGAAATCGATAATATCCGAACCGATTTAACCCGAAATCGATTAGATCTAAAACCGATAATATCCGAACCCGATTAGAACTAAAATCAATATATTCAGAACTATGTTTGCCTTTCAATAAGCATATAATATTTTAAAATTTTACTTTTATTTTACCATTTGAACTAATCGCATTAATTGCTCATTCCCTCATAAAATGGATTATCTTCTTGAAAAAAAGTACAAAATTTCATGCTTTAAATTTATTATATGTAGAAATTAAAGATAAGTTATACATATAAATGATAACGCACAAACAAATAAAATTTCCATAATTTTTAAATAGTCAAGTGTGATATTCTTTTATGGACGAAAGAATTATATGATGAATTGTATGGAATAACTATATTTTATCCTAATTTCATCCCATTACAATAAATTTTATTGATTTGAGAGTTAATTTGATTAGTTTCAAATCAATTCACTCAATATTAGTCAATAAAATTAGATGCTAGTGTTAGCATTTTGAAAAGACTCTCTAGTGGCAGCATTTAGTCACTACAAGAAAGTGTGCTTTTTACCACATTTGTTTTGCCACACATGGCTAAGTGTGGTAAATATTTAATGTGTATTTGACCTCTCCACATTTTTAAGTGTTGCCATGAATAAAAAAAATTACTGGTATTTATTTAAAATGTCCAATGTAGTATAACAGTGTCCAAGTGTCCCATCCATTTGTATAACTCCGGATTACACTACACCACGTACTCCCTGTATCAGATTTACGCAAACCTTCACCGGTTAACTCCTCACAGCGATACATCTGATACTTCACGCAACGAATTGATGATCGAAAAATTGAGAATTGAGTTTTAATCTTCAATTCGTCATCTACGATTCGTCAGATGTAATAACGGGAAGGGAATTGTGGGGAAGGAGACGACGTCTGGGTTGTGGTTCGAAACCCTAGCTACCGTTCATAAATCTTTGAGGCACAAAGCAACAAGCAGATGCAGTGATCGAGCACGGACGCAAAGGGAGATGATCTAGAGATGTTCCCCCGGTGAGAAACTAGTCACGAGATGGTACAGAAACAAAGCCAAGTTCACCTTCCACATTTATTTTCCAGGGTACACTATAATCTTAAATCTATGATTTTTCTTTAGTTTTCCTTTCTGTGTTGATTTGGTGTTCATTATCCACTTCTTGTAGTATTGTGTATGTTTTATGGATGTGTTTCTATCCTTGTTTAATAGTGGCAATTTATACTTCGTGTAAGTTTGTCAATTTGATGATATGAATTTTCAATTTGTGGCATTTTTATGGTGTTGTTATTGTGATAATGTGCATCTTCAATTTTATAGTCTCTTAATTTTCAGTTTGTGTTTTTAGAGACTAATTCTGAACCCTTGCTTTTTTGTTTAATGTATTTTTTGATTGAAAGTAAATAGTAATATGATTGCTATGAAAACATCCTTCTAAGTAGTCATCAACATATCCCCTTTCTCTAAAATAGTTTCCCTGTCAATAGCTGATAATTTTTGCAAGAGTGTGTGGACTGGTGCTAGAACTTTTAGATGTGTCAGTTAAAAACCTCGTGCCACAGCCATTAAGGGTAAATTTTTATTGTAGTAAAAAATGACACATCACCTAATCTTTGTGTTGTTTTGTGTAAATATGATACTACACAGAGTAATGGTTTTCTTCTAACTTGATATATGTTTGTTTTATTGCAGGCCAGTGCATCAGCTCCAGAATTTCTGTAGTTGCTGGCACAATTAGATGATGATTTAGCCAATCAAAGGCAGGAAGTTGAAGCTGCAGGGAGGTATATATATGCAGGTTCTAAGTTCGGCTTTGTCAAGACAGAATAAACATCAAGTGCCTGAAGGTATACAACTATACATATGGCTATTTATAACCTGAAATTTAATCTTCTGTGTTTTTCTCTGATCCATGATTGCAAGTGTGTGGTGCTCTATCCTAAAAAGGCCTATTTTTCAAGCTAATTCTCTAAACTTCACCTTAGATTGGTTTTTCATCAACTCTATATCAGAAATGAGTTTAATGTGATAATAATTTTATTGGATATACTCAAACATAACAACTGGTCTAATAAGCAGCCAAAAAACCAAACCTATTTTAATCATCCTTATTACTCCATATATCAGATTTTGAAGTTGATGACACATGAGGGTGAGAAAATTTTAAAATCCATTTTTTTGTCTTTCGATTCTTCATGAAGCATGAACAGAGAGCTTAAGTTTGTTCAATTCGAAATTAGGAATCTCCAGTTTGTGACTTTTGTATAGTTTTGTTGATACAAATTACTGCAAGAGTGAGTCTATTTTTATTTGGGTACTACTCACTATTATAAAATGTTTTTCAGTTTGGAAACTGACAAACTGTGGAAAGATAGGTTTATTGGGAGTTAACACTTCATATTTGTTTAATGTGGTTTTTAGAGGTAGTTGTTCACATTTTCGTAGCCAAGGACTCTGGCAGATTGAATTAGGATCACTTTTTTTAAAAATAGCTTTATAATGGTGAATTTTTTTTGAGAACTTGAGAATTTGGAGGACATAGAGGTGATGAAAATTAAATGAATATATGATCTTGAAATACAAATCCATTCGAACCTTATAATTGCAGGATATGTTGTTTGCACTATATGGGTTGGTAAATGGCTTTGATTTGTATTGTTTTTAATGAAATGTGAAATAAAACTTTTTTTTTATTTTGATAAAAAAATAGTTCTCTGTAAAATTTCACTTTTGGTGAATAGGTGTTATGTTCTCCTTACCAAAGCTTCAAATTTTTCTTTTTTGTATCAGAATTCAGTGCCTTTGCAACTCCTGTGTTAAAAAACATGAGACTTCTCATTTTCTAGCTACTGGTTTATATCATTTTGAGGTGCAGAGGCTTGAGCAGATTAGATATCCTTTGGAACCTATCTTTGGATATGCTTGAGATTGATCATGAGTATAAATATACTGACTGCACACTACTCATTTATGGTTGAGAATCAATAGCTAATCCAATTTTTTTTATTTATGCAATATGTTGTTAGATCAACACAATCGGTTTCTTCAGGCCTTGGCCCTTACTTTAGTTATTGGTTTTGCTTTTCAATCTTTCTGACGCGATAACGGTGAGGGAACAAAGGGACAGAGGCAACACAAGGGCTAGGCTTTGCAACCCTAGTTGCCGACTATGAATCTTGGATCGAGGCTCAAAGAAGCAAGTTGATGCGGCGTGAATAGAAAGGGCATCGGTTTGGAGAAGCTATCATTGCCGAGAATCAGGTGATGTCAAGCAATGAAAACAAAGACAAATTCCGTGTTCAGGATTATTTTTGACGGTATAATCAACTTGTATTTATTCAATTTCCCTCTTCATTTAGGTGTAACATTAATTATATTTGACTCTATTAAATTTAATTTTATCTATTTTCAACCAAATGCACTCAATAATTTATAAATTTTGCACTTAATTGAATAAAATTCACTTAATTTCACCCAATTTTACTTAATTTTTACCAAATTATATTCAAATGGAACATAACACTATTTGAATTTATCTTTTATCTTTTCTTTTATAAACATAAGTATATTAGTAGATGCGAGAAAAATTTGATATTTCAAAACTAAATTTTAAAATCAATTTAATTATATAATTTTATATCATAATTAAATGTATATGTTTTCATAATTTGTAGTCCAAATTTGTAAAATATAACTAAAAGGTAAAAATTAAAAGGGATGATTATTTAGGGTAGAGATAATATAATTAGAAAAAAATATAAAATAATACTCCTTCCGTCCCCTCAAAATGAGAACATCTTAGGGGGACGGAGGGAGTACGAGGTATTGAATTGATGATAGATAGGTAAATCTGATAAAACATAAAAAGAAATATGGATAGTAAAATTTTAATTAGAAAAATAATATATATCTAAAATATATTTGATCTGAAACCGAAATATATCTTATCCAAACTAGACCTGAAACTGAAATATATCTGACTCAAATTGTATCCGAACCAAAATCTATCCGAACCGATTTATAACCGAACCGTATCTAACCCGACTCGAAACCGAACCGAACCAAAAAAATGTGTGGAACTGAATCAAATCCGAATCAAAATTTAACCAATCCGATCCAAACCGATTATAACATATAACCGAAAAATATCTGAACCGAAAAAATCCAACCCGAAAGCGATTCGGTTGACCCGATTGCCACCTCTAGTTGGAACCATAAAATTTATGAGCGGAGCACCATATAGTAGGTACCTTTGGTTAGAAATTTTGAATATGGTCCGAGGTTCCAAGGTTAAGAGATCCTTTCCCTGATGATGATGATCATAATAATAATAATAATAACAATAATAATAATAATAATAATAATAATAATAATAATAATTCCTTAAATTGTGACTTAAGGGATTAACCGACTAACCATTAAATGCTAATATGACTTGAAAGAGTATTCGTGAAACTTTAAAGTTTGAAAAACTAGCTGTGCATAACGTAATAATTAGAAAGACCAACGGCGGTGGAATAATAATAATTCTCTAAAACACAAAAGAAAAAATGCTGTAATTTGGCATGTTGGTACATACATACCTGCATAGCTTTCCCCAGCAATGTAGAAATTCCTAGTCTTGTATTGTGGGTATCGCTCAAACCAATTTAATAAGAACTTGAGCGAATCTTGAGCTATGATGAATATGATCGACATGAGACAAAGGATTCGATGGATGGATGAGAAAAGATGCATTTTTAAACTAATTGGAAATAAAATGGAAGAGATGTAGCTAGCTCAGCCATATATATATATATATATATATATATATATATATATATATATATATATATATATATATATATATATATATTACGGAGTATTTATTACCAGTCCTCTTGTCTCCGGATTCAACAATGTCAGAGGAAGTGTTGGAATAAGAGAAACCAACACCAGCTGGGGACTCCAGAAATAACACATTTGCCACTGCAACGTATAGTTTTATATGATACATATGTCGTTTCAGTCAAATCTGCAGTAAATACTACTAAAACATGTCTTTTTTCAATGTAATACTTTAAGATATGGGCAGAGTGGACAGACCTCTGTTCCAGGCAAACTTTCTGGCGTAGAGAGTTTTGGCGTCGGGATGGACACCAAAAGGACCGATCTCAAGAAAGGCGCCGGCGCCGAGGGACGAGCAGCCAGGGCCTCCATTCAACCACAGGACCAGTGGTTTGGTGTGAGGCTCCTTTCTTGCCTCAGCAAAGTAATAGAAAAGGCTTCTCCCATTCCTTTTGTCCACATTCACATACCCTCCATACTGCTTGAAGGATAATGGCTTCCCACCGCCGCCGCTTGGCTGCCCCGGAAGGCCGCCTCTAATCTCATCATCATACGTGGAGGAGCCGCCGCCGCTTCCCTCGTCGTCCACTTCCGGAATTGACAATAATTCATCCCATTCTTCTTTAGTTGTTGCAGTACTTGTTTGTAAATTATGTTGACCGAATACTGTGTTTTTAGCACGGCCATATAATATTCTCTCGCCATGCCCAAACTCGGAGAGTATTGTCACAAGAATGGCAAGAAACAAGAATACTTTCTTCTCCATGTATACCTATTTTTGCTATTGTACCTATAGAAGCTTAAGTTTAGATCGGAACTGCTCCTTTAATTAATTATATTTGTGAAGAGAAAATGAGGGTTATATATATGTATATATAAAGTACCGAGTCCTGGGTATTTGTCTAGTTTTGATTTTTTTCGGTCAATTGTTTTTAATATTTGACCTATAATTAAATAAATTATGTTTTGTATATTAATTAGATAAAATAATATTTTAAAAATATTTTATATAATAAATCTAACAAAACTATTTTTATATCAATATCTAACATCATTTTTATTTAAATTGAGGTCAAAATTTATCAATTTTAATCGGAAAAAGTCAAAAGTGATTAATTAATCAAGAATGGAGGGAGTATAAACTTACTACTCCAATTTTAATCGGAAAAAGTCAAAGTGGTTAATTATATTTTTCTATAATTAATGTATTTTTATTTTGAAAATGAACCAATTTGAGAGAACACCAAGTTAGAAAGTATCATTTTGGGAAAGTAGCATAAAACATAACGTCGTTTTAACACTCTTTTAACGGCCGTTAGTTGAGGGACAGAACTGAGCATTATTTTTAATAAACAAGTATCGTCTTGGAAATTAATTAACTTTATGGACAAATTTGAGAAAATACATAATTATTGAAAAACCATTTGGAAAAATAAGTTGATGCTTTGACCAATTTCATTCCATATGCAAATGGGGAGGGGAAGGGGACATTTACACATGTGCATTATTATGTATTTTCCTTCTTTTCCTCACTTTTCCTGTATTTCTTCCCCTATTTTCTTCTTTTATATTTGACTATCTGTTAAGGCGGGCTTAACGGAGTTTGATAATGTGTAAAGATATATAATATAGAGTGATGAAAAATATGTGTTATGATAAGTGTGATGGAAAGCGATTAGATATGAATATGTGTTAAATTTTGATCGGTTAAAATATTAAAAAAAAGAAAAAAAAATAAAGAGGGAGGGGAGGGACAACGCCTAGGGTGACGGGAAGAGGGGAAACGCCCCCTTCACTTGGGCAAAAATAAAGAAGGATTATTTTGAGTTGACTTTTCAATTTTGCCCTAATGCTTAAAAATAAGATGTGATGGATAAATTATTAGTGAAAGAAGTATGATGTTATAGGTAAGGATAAGAAAACATAGGGGTAAAAGTAATTTTTTAATAGAAAGTAAAAATATATTAGGAAAGACAAAAAAAGAATATAAGAGAAATGGTTTTAAAAAACGAGGAAGAAATAATAATTCTAAATCTCTCCAAACAATCTCATTTCAAATTTCAAAACTAATACGTATTATCATTTTTCAGTGATTTCACAATTCATATCATATCTCTAAAACTTATTAAAGAGAGTGTAGTTTTTCTTTTCTTTTATGACGTTGCTTTTTTGGGTTTAAATGTGAACATATTGTGGAAATTTCCACACCTTTTTTTAAAGAAGGAAAGTGGTATCTTATCTTTAATTTTAGTCCAGTACCTACCAGATTGAAATTTAAAAAAAAAGTCCAATTCTACACAAATACGGAGTATGAAGAAATGTTTTATTTGTACCAAAGTAAACAAAGTAATCCTTCAAAAAAGTAAACAGAATAAAAGTTTGGGAATCAAAAAGTAAATCACTAATGACTTACTACGTAATACTCCCTTCCCACAATGGTAAATTTCTCGAACATACAAAATTTCATCTTTTATAAAATTACTTTATCTGTGAATTAGTATGCCATAAAAAAATAAAAAGTATATTTTTCAAGTTTACGTCAAAAGCTCTACAAAACAATATGTGACAAGAATATTTTATCTTGTCAAATGATTGATGAAAATATGTAAACAAATATAGGTTATCAAAAGGCCGTAATAGTAACTAGGAAATTTATTGTTGGACGGAGGAAGTAGTCGAAAACTTTAAATCAAAGTTTACTCCCTCAAGTCTATAAATATTACAAGTATTTGACTTTTTTGGTTAAATTATGCAACACTTTGACATAAATAAAATATAGTTTTAAATGTTATAAAAATTTGATCTATCTAAATCTATATCATAACTAAATATACTTTTTTTACAATTTGTGATCGAAGTATTACACAATTTATTTAAAAAGTTAAATTGTCATAATATTTTTGAAACGCAAAAAAAGTATGGTGTAAACTTCACCATGACCCACATGACATTCTAAGCTACTCTCCGTCTTTCTCCCTTCCGTCCTTCTACCATAATGTTTCAATAACAAATTATTTTTAATTTAATAAATACTTCGTATACAAATTTTTTTTTTGAAGCCCGTATACAAATTGGCTTAGAAGTAATGAATAAAATTTATAAAATTAAAAATTACCTCAAAAGTTTAACAAAATAAATAGTGAAAATAATCTTTTTTTATCAAATCACCAGTAAAAAAGGAAAGAAACTAAATATAAATTAACTCTCTAAATAGTAAAATAAAACATTGACACACGAAGTAAAGACTTGGAAGAGGCTTCCCTCACTTCCGTATGGTTGATATTCCCTTCTGCCCGACTCTCTAAGCTGTTTTACAAAGACTTCCGTAAGGTTAATTTTCTATAGAAATGATCCTAAGGGCACTGAAAATACGTATGAAGCTCCGGGCATATTGATGAGCGTGTAAACTTACATGCATTCAATTTTTATGATGAGTTGTTCATGGTTACTCTTTTAATTTAATTTAGATCCGTTGTCCAAGTCAAGGTCATACCATACACGATATTTTCAAAAAGGAGGGGTTCGTCTTTATTAAATAAAATGTATTATTAGTAATTATCGGAGTCCATCTAATCCAAAACTAAGGCCGAATAGTACCAGTACTCCTCATAGTTTGAAAAATAAGCATCGCTATCTCTTCCTGTTTTCAAAACTTAATTCTAAAGTTTCAAAACGTTGCTCACATATCCCTTGATCATTTTTTAGTTATTTTTCTGGCAAAAAGAGTGGCATTGGTGTCTTTTTTCCAAACCATATGGGGCACTGGTGCTCAGCTCTTATTTTTCATGTATTTTTTGCTTTTTTCCCTTTTTTTATTGATCAATTATTTTTAAACTTCTTCTAAAAATTGTTTTTAGAACGTTCTTAAAATTTAAAAATGTTTTTATTTAAAAAAAATTAACGTATGCTACATTTGTACGTCTTAAACAAAAAATTTTTATTTTTGTTTTCTAAAATAGAAAATAAAAAACTTATTTTGAAAACTTAAAAATGAGGAATAAAATAAGAAATAAAACAAACAAAAAAATTAATATCCTTTTTGAAATCCCAATTTTAAGGACTTTTTTAGGCGTTAATTTTTCTAGATTTTTCACTTTTTTTCATTTCGTTTTTTCATATTCTTTTTTGAATTTACCAAAAACTTTATTCTGGAAAAGAAGTTAAAATATTTAATTTAAGACAAATGGAGTATATATTTTTTCATCTCAATAAACACAAAGAGTTTTGAATTTTTAAAAATATTATACAAAATTTAAAAGAAATTTAAAAACTTTTCTAAGAAAGGGAAACAAGGAGATTAAAAAAAGTTTTAGAAAAGGAAAAACATAAAATAAGAAATGAATACGTATGCCAAAAATAATTTAAAGAAATACTCCGTAGACATTAATGCCTTCTCTTAGTGATCGAAAAGGGTGTGAATGCAATATTTTGAAAAATGAAAACTTTGTAGATAAGTTCAAAAAAAAAGAAAAGTATTGATGTCAATTTTTCAAAGCATTCGAACTAATTGTCCCCAAAACTAATGAACCAACATCTTCCCTATTTTGCTTCCTTCTTTCTCCTTTCCCTTTAACCAAACCAAAGAAAAAGATCAAAAGAGAACCGCCGCATGGCTGCTACGACTGGCATACAGAGACGAGAGGTAGCGATTGAAGCATCGATTTTAAAGGTACTTCTTTTGAGTCTTGATTCTCAAACTTTTTTTTCTACTTTTTTATTTTTATTTTTTAGAGATTCGTGAGTTCTAATCTTGTTTATCTATCAATGTTCTAAATGCTAATTTTCCAATTTAGAGATTTGAGTTTTGAAAATTAGGGTTATTGCTCTGTCCGAATGTCTAAATGATGAAATTTAAAAATTAAAAGTTAGAGGTATTTTTGGAGGGAATGTTATAAGTTGAAGATAGAAATTAATTTTGATTTGCCATTTTCACATAATGCTTAATTTAAGACTTCATACATATCATCCAAAGTTTAATTTTATGTTTAAATCATACTCCTCATTTGAAAGAAGATTGCTTTTAAGAAAAGGTATGAATTTTTATTGACTGTTGATGATTGAGCAATTAATATTATGTTATCAAGAGAATACCCATATGGATTTGAAAAACTTCATTGAAAAGAAAACTTGATAAACGTTCTTGAAGATATTGAGATTGAAAATTTAGAAAATCTACATAAATAATACTTTGTACTAAAATATGACACTTTATCAAAATAATACTTCGTATGTTTTACGGAGTATTCTCTCATAAAAGTGTCGACATGCTAAAATGCCACAAATACAATGCTACCCTTTTAAACTATGTAAAATTAAAATGTTAATTCTTTTTTTGGGAGTAACAATGTAACATTTCATTTCTAAGCATGGCCCATCTTCACATTCTTGTATTTGGGCTAAAAGCTAAATAAGTCAAATTCATTTATACGCATATCATCTTCATCTCTCAACTTTCTTCTGTCAATTCTCTCTTTAATGTTCTTCCATTTTTAGGTATTTCCACTTTTGTTGTTTCATCTTTCTAAGATATTTTGTTGCTTCATGTTTCTATGTCAAACATTTCTGAAACTTAAATTATGTCTTGTTTCTTTATGTAGATAAGAAACCCTATTACAATCTGTTATCACTGTTTTCAGTTTTCACTTAAACTTTAATTTCTGTGTCGGTTTATTCCCATCATTTTTACCTAATAAAGTTTGAATTTACTCTTGTTATTCATTTTAAGACCCTAAATCTCAATAACATTCTACTGTTAGAATTTACATCTGGTTTACAAATCTCATTTCATTGTTTATCTTTGGATTTCAACAATACTTTTTACTTATTTTCTTTCTTTTTTTTAGTTGTTGAAGAGATCTGTTATAGTATGATGGTCTCGAAGAACACATACACACAGACTACTCTGTATTTTTATGCTTTAGTATATTCTTTTTAAAATTTTAATTATCGTTATTTTCATATATAATATCTGTTAGATAGTGACTTTCCACAAGATCAGTTCTTCAAATATGGACTTTATGTCTAAGTTTTGAATCTTTCAATAAATTTAGTTCAAATGTTTATTTAAAATGAGTTTTACACTATGCTTGGTTCAAGGAATTTGAAAGAATAAAGAAAAGAAAATGATATGAAAAATAGTTTTTCTTGTTTGATTAAAGAGAAAATTAAAAGAAACATAGAAACAAACGAGAATGAAAGCATAAATTAAACTCACAAGATGGAAAACAACTTTCCTTCCATTTTTGTTGAGGAAACGGAGAGAAGTCTCCTTTGCGAATTCCACAAATTTGACATAAAAAACAATTTTGCTCAAAGCCATTAGAATTCCCATTTGAAGTGTTCTACATTTTTACCAAATTAAATACACTACAAACAAATGTTTTGTAACTGTTTAAAAAAAAAAAACTTTGGGAGTCTGCAACTCTATTTGTGTCTGCCTTTACACCTGCATTTTAAAGTTGCCTTATACGGAGTAAAAAAGACATCAATAATGTATAACAAGCATAGTTATCACAGCGCCAAGGCAAGGCGCGGCGCCAATGTATCGCCATGACGCCTAGGCGAGCGCCTAGGCGACAATTAGGCGACAAATTATATATATATATATATATATATATATATATATATATATATATATATATATATATATATATAAAATATTATATTATATTATATGTTTTTTCAGAAATAGAAAATAAAAAATAAAATATGAAAACACTGATAGAAGACATCTTCTAATTACAGAAAATATATAGTAAAACATAACGCAAATAGGGTTAATTTTAAAGGAAAATAGGAAGTCCTAGTGGCTGGGAATTTAAGAGAAGTTGAAAAGCCTAAATACAAAGTCGTACTGGAATAGTCATACGGGAATAGTGCTAGTCGCTAAGAATTCCGTCAAAATTGAAGGGTCGGGTCGGGTCGGCTAGCATCCTAATTCTCGGCTTCTCGCATCTGATCCGACAAGATCGCAAACAATAAGTCGATCGTAATTCCCAGGCTGGATTTCCGAAGTCAAGAAGGAAGTGAGGCAGACAGAACAACGACCCAATTCAGCTCCAGAGAAGGACATCTAAGATCAATTGTGCTAGGAATTTTTTTATTTCACGGCGTAAATCGCCCCAGGCGTACCGACTGGACGTCTAGGCGTCTCTGCGGCGACGACTAGGCGAGCTCCGGAAATTAAGTCGAGTCGAAGGAGTATGGCGAGAAAAAAGTTCCGACTGGACGCCTAGGCGACGCCGTAATAACTATGATAACAAGTGTCAAACTCTTTTGATTATGTTCATGACCATTGTCGTCGGTGAACTTTTTGCCATCTGCATAGTGTTTGTATTCAACCAAATATCATGCTTAAAATAAGAAGTGGTACAAATAATAATAATGATTACTCATTAACACTGTTGTGTTTGGTTCAAAGAATTTGAAAGGGAAAATAAAAGAAAATGAGAAGGAAAATAATTGTTCATGTTTGGTTAGAGAGGAAAAGAAAAGAAAATGAGAAAGTAAAATTACTAAGAGAGAAAACCAAATTCCTCCCATCTTGATGAGGAAAATGAGAGAAAATCATTTTCTTTCTTTTCCTTTCAAAATCCTCCAACCAAACATAGTGTAAATGCTAGTTGAGTTAACCGTCTTTTGTTTCCAAAGAGGTGTCTAGATCTTGGGAGTTTCTTCTTGTTGAAATAAATGAATGTCTTTCTCTCTACAAAATTGGTTTATTTGTTGCTAAAATTGCAAATACAATGTGTTAGGTAAATCTAAAGTTGCAACTCAAGATGATATAAGCCTCTATCGAAAACAATGTTTTGAATTAGCGTTAGCGTTTTGAATTATTTTTTTTAAATAAAGATTCGACACAATGTGTTACTAAAGCTCTCATACTCAACTCTACCATTGCTTAATTTATAGTACCATAAATTACTACCATAAGGCCTAATTTAGTTTGAACAGCCCTAGTTTTTCTAGGAGAGTGATAGAAGCCACAAATTGACAATCCTACCCCTGTATTAAAAAATATTTCTTCTTCTTATCTCGTTTTTTTCTTTCGGTTTTAGTGTTGTAGAAAATATGGGCAGTGTTCTTAGTAAGGCCGGCGATGGCATTGGAAATGCATTTGCAGCTCCTTTCAAGGCCGTTCTACAAGGATCTTGCGAGTATCTCTTTTTCCTTCGCCAAAAAAGAAATTCAATTTTTTTGATCGTTATTTCGTATTTGAATCCGAATTTTATTGTTTCTTATGTAAATTCTCCTGTTTTGGATTTTGCAGCGACGTGTGCGCCGGAGTTTGGGATGTCTCATGCTTCATCACTCACCTCTGCGTGTCCGATTTGATGAAGTTGTTCATGATTCTGATTCTATGTTACATAAGTAATACTCTCTCTCTCTCTTTTGATTTGTTGTTTCTGTTTAGTGCCTATGAGAAGTTTTGTTTTCAATTATTATAAATTCTGATAACACAATTTTCACACTTTTGTGAGACTAATCCCTTGTAATTTAGTCTCTGTTTCTGCTTTCGTTTTCTTTTTCTGATGCCCCATTTGTTCATGTTTTTTTCTTGTGCAGCTTTGTTGTTCTTTTACATGTTCTTCAAACTGGGGATATGCCAATGCTTAGGGAGGACTATCTGCGGAGTGTACTGCTCAACTTGTAAGGCTTACTGGTCTGCAATGGGGTGTTTGGCATGTTTCCTCTGGCATAAACTCACACACGTCGAGCGCGTAAACAGGCGGCACCGCCTCCGGCACCGCTTTCTCGACATCGAATCTGGCGGCGATTCCACCTTTGGCGGCTCTTTTGCCGCTAACGGTGGAGTCAGCGTCTCTTCCAAACGTGGCCGACGTAGCCGCCGCCGCCGCCAACGCCGCCTTTGTATGGGCGGAGGAGAAATTGGGGTTCGGATTCATGGGCGGCGTGTTGGGTCAACGAGGAGGAAGAAGAAGTTAAGAGATCATCGTCGTCGTCGTCATCATCATGGTGGGAGAAAGGACGACATTGTTGTTCTTGGCCCCAAGATGGCATCTTTCAAAAGAAGACGCATTGTTGCATAATAGGAGCGATGCCCATAACAATGTGAAATTTTGTACATGCTTTTTCTTTTACATGATGAATGAAATTTGCTAGGACTAATAGTCTAGTTTATTACCAAAGGAAATTAGGGGCCACTGCATTTTTTTGGGTCTTGTGTCACTAATATTTATGTATATATTTGTGTCACTAATTTTATTGATATATTTGTGTCACTATAGAATGATGAGGGTCCAAATCTTACATAGGCTAATTTTTTGTGCCAATTAATGTCCTACTTTTGACTTGTGTTACACATACATTTTTGTCTCATGACAAAATACCGTAGAAATGGGGAGGGGGTGCATTGTATATTTTAAAGCCAAAAATTTCTATTCATTTTATTCAAATGTCCATAGACTAATATAAAGTCATGGATTTTCATTCATATTCTTTTCACTATGTTTGGTTCAAGAAATTTGAAAGAAAAAGAAAACAATGAAGTGGAAAATACTATTTCTTGTTCAGTTAGAGAGAGAAAGAAAAGAAAAGTAAAAGGAAAAAAAATGAGAAAAATCATTTTCTTTTCTTTCTAAATTCATTGAACCAAACACAGTTTAAAGTCATTAATTAATTTTTTATGAACGACTTCTATTGATTAGTAAAAGTCCATATATTCTTATATGAAATTCTTATATGAACTTTATACGTTATTTGATACCTCTCATTCCATGAAATTCTTTACACTACTTCATATTGTATTAAATCTAATTTTTTAACCTATTCATATTAATCACTTGATAAAATAAAATAAGCTATAAAAAAATAAAACCTTTTGCATCTTCACAAATAATCATTGTAAAAATCTTTCTAGGCATTTAGTCCAAAATAGAGAAGGCCTTTGCATCGAGTATTTTGGAATAACCAATGCAAAAGGCCTTCTCGAATTTGGAGCAAAATGTCTGAGCTCTTTTGCATCAGTTATTTTGGAATAATCCATGCAAAAGATCTTCCCGGCACCAATTCTAGGAGCGTAAACACTTGCTCAGTTTGACCACCGATGCAAGAACTCTTTGCATCACAGCTATTTGCATAACTTAGGAATAGATCCAAAAAGTAAAAAGAAGCAGATGCAGCACGTATTTTCTGTAGTGTTTAACGCATAGATTAAGTAATTAAACAATGAAGTAATCTAACTTTAACAGCTACGAACAATAAAACACTTCAAGGTATTATACACACAAGGGCATTTTAGGGATAAAAATGCAAGAGAAGGATGAGTAGAGTGTGGATAGTAATAGTTGAAGTGTTAAAATCGCTAGCCATAATATGCAATTACAACAATGAAGTTATGAAAATAAAATTTACAATTTGACTTTTTACAATGGCTAACACTATAACAAATAAAACCCATATTCTAAAATGAGATTGACTCCGTTAAGGCCTTGTTACACTTTAATGTATATTTTATGCAGAGCATAGTTAAAGTTTATAAATTTTGACCACAAAAATGAGAGTGCACACATCACTTTGGAGCAAGGGTGATTGTGATGTATCTAATTAAATAAAATAAAGAGTACAAATTGTACCTACACAGCAGTTTAAATACATCCACACCTCTCCTTACACTTGCATCCTTGATATAATCGAGTGATTTAGGAGTAATTAATTCTAGATAAGTTTCCGCTATAGAAATAATAATGCCAGGACACTAGAGATTCTCAGTTTACCACACCACGTGTTGCATAAAGAACCAAATGTCAAAGAAGTGTACATTTAAAGTAAGCAGAACCATGCTAGCAGGGTTAATGCAATTAAATCCAGTTAAAGGATACTCTATATATGATATGGCAAACTCTCAAAAATCTCAACTGGAAGTGAAGAATGGAAAAACAATGTCTTTAAGTTGATGTTTTTGCTGAGATAGTACCGGTTAGTAATGTTCAGTTCAAGGGCTGGTGGTGATTGCCGTACCCATTTGCAGATCCTCCCCCATATCCCCTGGCAGCATACATAGTCTGATCATCATTGTTTGGCATAGTGTGTCCATATCCAGCATAACTTTGCCTTCCGGAATAATCCCCACTCCATTGACCATCAGCTTCAGCTCTTGCCTGAAAGAAAAAAACGATGAGGTTAAACTGTTAAAGTCATACATTCAAAACTACCTTTTGAACAAAATTCATATACCATAGAACTCGCATTCATGAGAGATACCTGCTGCTTGTTTGCAGGAGTTCGACCCCAGGAAAGACGAACTGTGTAATTGCCAATGACTGATCCATTTAGTTTCTGTATTGCATCTTCCGCAGAGCTCCTAATGAAGTATGCAATAGAATTTTAATGAAACAAAGATAAGTTCTCATGAGTCATCTGGATGTTCACTTTAGCACTGTGAGGTTACCTGCTTTCAAATTGTACAAAACCACATCGCTTCCCAACGGGTATTTTGACTGAGGTAATATTACCAATCTGGCAAAATGCCCGGTGCAGGTCTTCTTCGGTAACATCAGAATCAATTCCTCCCACAAATATCTACAAAATGAAGCAAGAGTTAGTAAGTAAGCAAAATGCCTATGAATAAGTCACCTAGTTCCCTAGACTTACTGTTGTGTTGGATAAATCAGTATCAGACTGGTAGGCTTGGGCTATAGCACCATTGGAAGCATATCCACCAGCCAAAACCACAGCTAAACAAATGTCTCATCAATCGAACCAATCAATACAAAATATCAAAAGCATCTTTCCAAGTTAAATAGTTCAATAAACAAACATATACTCCTACCATCCCAAATTGTTCAATGTTATGGCAAAAAAAATGTCCGTAAAGAATTGTTTGTTAGGAAATCATTGTGTTTTTTTCTAATCTTTCAAGTTTTCACATCTTAACTCTCCCTAAATTCAACTCTTTTAACTTTTAAAGGTTCATTGTGTTAGATTCCTTTATATGTGTGTACCTAAGAGCTCATGTACTCCTCAGGTGAAGGACTAGAGATTAATATATTTATAAAAACACCTTTCTAATAAACAAACACTCCCTTTATCCCTAATATATTAATGGCTACTTTGATTGGGCACAAGAATTGAGAAAATGAAAACTGTGCTGTTGAGATTTGTTTAGAAGAGATAAATAATGCTCCCTCCGTAACACTGGATTCTCTATGATAACTATTCACAAATGAAACTAAATTTTGTTTCTTAAAAAACATCATTTATCATTTGATATAATAATATTATCATGTGACCTCTTGTTTCATAGATCCTTTAATGTAGTTTTCAAATATATAAATTTTGTAAAATTTTACACCAATACTTGAAACAAATGAATTGAAAATAACATTAGTCAAACATCGCAAATTGTGCCTCAAGAATTCAATGGGAAGGAGGGAGTATGAAACACAAGGGAGTATGTTAATTTTAGAATGAACAAGGGGGGTATGTTTCACAAGTTAAATTGGCAATTCAGAACAATTGAAATTGATACAGCTTTCAGCAGAAGGAATAGAAAATCCTACCTTGTGAAGAAAATTGTTGTGGTGTAGAAGGTTTCTTGGGGGTTGCTACCCCAATTCTCATAGGTCTGTTACAGCAATAAGCACCATTCATTTCAGTCATGGCGCGCGACCTCTCATTCTCATCACCGAACCTAACAAAGCCGTATCCTTTTGAACGCCCAGTGCTCGTATCAATTACTACCTTTGCACTTTTAACTGAGGAATATCTACTAGAAAA
The DNA here is from genome assembly GCA_900332095.2 of Cuscuta campestris. NCBI lineage: Eukaryota > Viridiplantae > Streptophyta > Magnoliopsida > Solanales > Convolvulaceae > Cuscuta > Cuscuta campestris. The sequence continues at coordinate 953,706 of OOIL02001115.1, read as the reverse complement.
AGTTTCACACAACAGGGAATCCGTGACATCATGGCCTAAATCCCCAACAAATATTGATAGATCAGAACCTGCAGGATCTGCAGCCCTCTTCTCCCCAGTGCCCAATCCTGCCCAATTTAAGTGAAAGGGTTGTTGAACATTCGGCATCATGGTGCCATTGTAGCACCGCAAGACATTCTCAGCTGCAGTGTGACTATTGAACTCAACAAATCCATATCCCTCAGGATTACCAGTTTGCTTGTTCCGAATAACCTTAACAGAAAGAACCTGCATTGCTTAACAACAAACGTGAAGACCATTTACAAGTGCTTAATCCATTTTTATGCAAACAATTGACATTTATGCAAAGATGCATATGCATTTGAGTACACAAATAGTACATGTCAACATTCATTGAAAGCACTGCAGAGCATGTCATGCATTATTGCACTAACAAATTACTGCATAAGCTATCCATAAAAAAACTTTAGCAAAATAATCAGAAAATAGTTGATATAGAACAATATCATGAGAATTCATTTATATTAATGTTATCAGTCAATAAATACACTATGCCGTAGCAATAGACCGGGCTTCATAGTACCAATCAATCAACTATGCAGTAGCTATACACTACCAGTTGAGGTTGGATCCTTTATTTTTCATATTAGTTCGGTTTCTATACGGTACAAACGGTCAGGCTGACCTAGATGATTTCAAGTACAATTTGGAAAGAAAAATTATATTTAGCAGAAACATTTGTATCACAATCTTTAGGGTTCAGGTAAGGTCATGAACAGATGTTACTAAACATTCCATTAATGTCCAATTATAAACAGCTAATATAAAGACGGAAACAGCTATGCTTACTTCTCCGGATTGGGCAAAGCACGAATTAAGATAAGCTTCGTCCATCCACGGCTGGAGGTCTCCAACCCAGATCGTGCGGTTATCTTCGCCGGAGGTGTGATTTTGCGAAGACTGCTTCTGCTGCTGGGGCTGTTGATAGTGCTGCTGTGGCTGCTGGTAGTACGACGCGTATTGCTGCCCGTACTGCATCGCCATTGCGGCTGCGGGATACTGCATCGACATCCATTGCTGCTGTTGCTGATACTGCTGCTGCTGATACTGATATTGCTGCTGCATCGCCGCCATCCACTGTTGTTGTTGTTGTTGCTGCTGCTGCTGCTGGTTCGCATCTTCGCCCTCCATTTCCTTCTGCAGCAGATATCCCCGGATTTGACCTCCTGGAGAGAGATAGAGAGATAGAGCGAAATTGCAGTTGATTTGTCGGCGAGGTATTGCCGGTCTACAGTCTACACGGTCGGTTTAGGGTTGGAGAATTTTCTACAGTATTCCCAATATCAATGGTTTGGATTTAAATTCATAAATTGTGGGTTAAACTTCATACAGATCCATTCATCCACTTTCTTTTTTTTTTAACTAAAAAAAACAAATCAGATCCATTCATCCACTTTCTTTTTTTTTGAACTAAAAAACACTTTCATTCATCAAATCAAATGAGAAACAAAGTCAAGGGGGAGAATTCCACCACTCATTAGTCCTCCCCCGCGTCTCTAGCAAGAGAATGAGCAATACCGTTCGAAGTTCTAGGAATGTAAAAAAACCTCAAAGAAATAAAAGAGCTAGCGAAAGATCTACATGCATCCTCAACGGCACCCAAATACGAGATGTTTCTACTCGATGGATTATTGAGTGCTTTAATCAACAGAGCACAATCAGACAAAACACTAACCTCCGAGAAGCCATGGTCTTTAACCCAAGACAAAGCCTCTTTAATCGCCACGGTTTTCGCAATTCGTGGCTCTAAAGGACAGTTAATGCAAGTGTTGAAAGCTCCAATAAAAGAGCTATCTTCACCTCTAAGGATTGCACCGACTCCCACCCGCCGAACATTCCCGAACACAGCAGCGTCCACCGAACACGTAATGCCGCTGATTCTAGACTCCGTCACAGGTGCCTTCGACCCCGAACAGTTTGATGGCGTTGAGGCCAAAGCCTCCCTGGTCCAAGCCACAATGATACCCACTGTCGGCAGCTTACTCTCCCAATTGGCCATGTTCCTCGCCTTCCACAGTGCCCAGATCCCCGCCGCCACGCAGTCCATTTCCCTTCCGACCCTACTGCAAAAGTTAAAATCTGCCCAATGCAGTAGCGAATCAAAAGAAAGGCCATGGTTATTGACAACCTTGACTCCCAACACCTGCCATAGTCTCTGTATTCCTTTACTCGCCAGCGAACATGCAACCGGCAAAATATCCCGCAGGGCCCTCCAAAAACAAACTATAACTTTAGGAGCCACATTCAGCTTCCATAACCTGTTAGAATAAGTGACCAACGCTAGAGGGGGGGTGAATAGCGTTTGATCGTAGAAATCGCAGGAATAAAAAATTAAGAACGTGAAACGTAAAGAGCGTAGAAAGCGTAAAGGGAGCACACCAAGATTTATACTGGTTCACCACAACGTGTGGCTAATCCAGTCTCCCGAGAGACTCTCTCGAGCTACACTACTTCCGTTAAGCTTACGGGTGCTTAACAAACCGTTACAACCTGAGAACTCGAGTCCCACGAGCCTCAACAACACTTGCTCGGAGATACCGCACTCCAAGACTTCAACCCGAAGGAAAATACCTTTCCTTCGTACAACCAAGGGAAACAAGCTTCCCTTAACGTGTATACAACACTAAGACACTCAAGAACAAGACTCTCCTTAAGAGTGGATATGAGTAAACTAAGAACGCTCAAGAACACAACACAAGCTTCACAAAAATGGCTCTCAAAAGCTATGAATAATTAAAGAATGATTTGCAATGAAAGAGTAGGAGTTGTGAAGTAATGTTATGTGTAA
>OOIL02001115.1:925973-950501 GCA_900332095.2 Cuscuta campestris | reverse complement strand
AGGTTGGACAGCGCTGTAGGGGAGCCTACATCGCTGTTCCAGAAGTTTCTGGGAGTCCAACCTTGGCTCAACAGCGATGTCTGATGTCCAACATCGCTGTTGGAAGACTTAACGCCAAACCATGTTTTTGGTTACCCAGGCCAGACAGCGCTGTTGATTACCCCAACATCGCTGTTGGGCTTGGTTTAGCCAGACCATGGTTGGTTTAGTCACGTCGTTAGCCGATGTCAAAAACGCAAGTTCTCCAAAATAAAAACCAAGTTTAGAAAACATTTGTTTATTGCATTTTGCTAAGAAATCAAGTAAAACATCTTAAAAACCACGTCATTTAGTTGAAAACCATGGCTAGCCAAGTTCGTGCCGTTTTGCATGGTTTTCACGAAACGACAAAAAACGGAAGGTGGTTTTTGAGGCGTTTTTGTTGGAGAACTATTTAAATATGCCCAGAAGTAAAGACCAGTAATAAAAAGTTAAAAACCCCTTGGTTGGTTCAGACGCCAAAAACCGATGCCGAAAACCGAAAGCCGAACGCCGGATGGCTTGGTTTTTGGCTTGGGCGAACTCCAAGTGTTTTGACCCATTTTTAAACTTTAAGAAAGGTATTTTTGAATATGTAAAGGAGTTTTTTATGAATTAAGCCTAGAGAGCCAAGATTTGGAATTTTGTGTCGGTCTTGATCACATTAAGACCGACTCAATACAATTCTAGTTCTTCGTTCTTGATTCTAGGTTCTTGGTTCTCAAGTCATCATGCCATGTTCCTTCGCCTTAGTTTTGCTCACTTTAGCTTCGATATGTCGCGGCGGTTTGGCATTATCAAAACCTGTCATAAACGAATACAGTTTAGTACGACGAAGGCGTAAACCCGTGTTCCAACATAACCTGCTCCAATGGTTAAAAAAAGACGTGTCTGATGCCTCCCCAGTAAGCTTCCTGTACGCACTTTTAACGTGTCTGATGCCTCCCCAGTAAGCTTCCTGTACACACTTTTAACAGTGTAATCCCCAGACGAATCCAACGCCCAGTACCATTGGTCCGTAACCGCTGACGAAATCGGGACCTAAAGAATCCGAGCTCTATCATCTTCAGAAAACCAGTGCTGCAACATATCCAATTTCCAAGTGTTAGCGGAGTGATCAATGAGGAACGAGACTGTAAAATCGGGGCAAAAATCTGGTCGGGGAGTAGAAATAGACGGGCTTGATTTATCCCATAACCATGCGTGACTCCAAACAAGGGTCTCACCCCCATTCCCAATTCTTTTTCTTCATGCATCTCTAATGAGGCTTTGGGCTTCCAAAATACTCCTCCAAACAAAGCTTGGGTTAGGCCAATCTTCGCTTCTAAAAAAGACGTCTTCGGAAAGTATCTTGCCTTGAAAATCTTAGCTGTTAATGACCCCGGATTAGTTAATAATCTCCACCCTTGCTTGCCCAGCATGGCAATATTAAAGTCATGGATATCCTTAAAACCAAGCCCCCCGAACTTTTTTGGACTTGTCAAACGCCTCCACGACAACCAATGAATATTAGAGGAAGCATTGCCACTGTTTTGCCACCAAAACTGGTTCATAATTCTTTCAATCTTCTGGCAGACCCCAATGGGCAGGAGGAACACACTCATAGCATATTGCGGCATTGCTTGGGCCATTGTTTTCAGTAAGATCTCCTTTCCAGCTTTAGAGAGCAAACGTTTATTCCATCCACAGGTACGATGGCAGATCTTGTCTAGAATAAATGAAAAAACCAAGGTTTTATTTCTGCCAATGCATGAAGGTAGACCTAAATATTTCCCAAAGTCACCTGCCAGAGTCACACCAAAAAACGACTAATTTCCTCTTGAACCTCATGGATAGTATTAAGGCTAAAGCAGACCGTTGACTTACAGAAGTTCACTTGTTGTCCCGAGGCTACCTCATATTCCTCCAAACATTGCTTCACCACGCGGGCCTCCTCCATGGATGCTTTAAAAAGGAGTAGGCTATCATCCGCAAAAAACAAATGAGAAATAGGAGGGGCTCCATTGGCCACCCTAACCCCATGAATCCTCCTCTCTGCCTCTGCCTTCTTGAGTAACAGTGAAAGTCCTTCCGCACATATCAGAAAAAGATAAGGACTCAAGGGATCCCCTTGTCTCAGACCTCGCGTCGGAGAGATAACTTCACTGAGAGTTCCATTGACAAGAACCCGATATCTAACCGATTTCACACACATCATTATGAGCTGGATCCAAGCTTCGTTAAAACCCAACGTACGCATCATAGTCTCCACAAAAGTCTAGGACACCCTGTCATATGCTTTGGCCATGTCAAGCTTCAGCCCTACCCATCAAACTTTGCCTACTTGTTTCCTTCGAAGATAATGACCTATTTCCGCAGCAAGGAGGATGTTGTCAGATATGAGTCTCCCAGGTAAGAACGCTGACTGGTTATCCGAGATCAAACTCTGCAGTACAGGTTTCATTCTGTTCGCCAAGATCTTTGCAATTATCTTATAGATTACATTGCAAAGAGCTATTGGTCGGAGATCTCCCACATTTTCGGGACTGTGCTTTTTAGGAATAAGAACAAGAGTAGCATCTCCAAGGCCTTCTGGGATAACCTTCCTGCGGAGACAATAAAAAACAAAGTTAGATAGCTCCGGGCCCACTTCCTTCTAACAGTTTTGGAAGAACGCTGGGTTGAGCCCATCCGGTCCTGGGGATTTGTCCGGATGCATGGAAAAAAGTGCCTCCTCAATCCCCTGCCGAGTAAATGGACGTTGGAGCTCAGCATTTTGATCCTCCCGAACACGTGCATGATCCACCTCTGCACACCACATGTCCATAGCGTTGTGCTGTCCCCTCATATTATTATCTTTGAAAAAATCTGCAAAATAATTATAAACAAAGGGCAGCAGCCTTCTCCCTTCACACCAACCTCCCATACCGTCGCGAAGTCGTAATATACGGTTCTTCCTTCTCCGATGTGAAGCATAATTGTGAAAAAATTATTCTTTGTATCCTTTACTACGATATTTTTCTATTCATTCATTATTCTTTGTATCCTTTACTACGATATTTGAAATTTGACTCACAAAATTTTGATGTGGTAGATTTATTTGGCATTCTTTTAACAAGTCATCAGTCACTTATTTATTATTTTAATGAATTGACAAATTTAATCAATATACAAAATAATGATTAAAAAATATTTTAATTTTTTGTATTGATTTAATATAGTGACAATATACTGAGTAGTTTTTTTGTGAGCTTCATGTCGTTAATCTTAAGAATTATTCAAAATTTGACAACAAAACAAATCGATGTGTGTATCATATATTCAACAACCAATTTGTGTATCATATATACATATAAGGGGTAAAAAAAACATTTCCTATTTTTAGATTTATATTTATATTTTTTCAAAAAAACTTGACTTAGAGTCATTCATTTTTTATGAACATTTCCTATTTGAAAGCTAAATCTTATAATTTTAATAAAATATTAAATATAATAATTTGTAATATTATTTGCCCTCTTTTCTTAATGCTAAATCGTATAAATTTAATAAAACGTTAAATATAGTACTTTGTGATATTACTTGCCATCGTTTTAGATTTATGACTTAAATTACTCAATTTTAGAGTTATGTTAATGAAAATACTACCTCCGTCCCAGTGTATTTGTCCAGTTTGACTTTTTCGAGTCAAACTGGACAAACTTTGAACTCCAATTACTCCCAATTTGTATTACATATTAGCATAATGAAATACAATTTTGAAAGCTCTCAATACGATAAATTCAATAATGTCATTTTTATGTTAAAATACATTACGGTTTTTATTTAATTGAAGCTCAAAGTTTGTCCAGTTTGACTCAAAAAAGTCAAACTGGACAAATACACTGGGACGGAGGGAGTAGTTGATACCTTTGGAATTCGATTACAAAATATTCTGATATAATTCAATAAATGTGTCATCCACCACCCACTCAAGTTTAAGTACATACGTGTTTAGAGAGGATCAATATAATATTATGATTTAAAAAATACGACATCAGTATTTAAACTTCACCTTTCAGTTTTCTTTACGTATTGGTTGTATAAGCATTCAACTTTTCCATAACAATTGTAACCACGAAAAATCAACCTAACGAGAGAAGGACGAGATCAACTAGCGATGCAAGAGAAAGAAGAAAAAGGAATATTTCAACAAAAAAAGGCATAAAAAGGTGTGTATTTTTAATATTATTAATTTACTTTAGCGATTCAATATACATTTGTAAAAATTATAAATATCGTTTGCAGGTTTCATATAAATCATGGGCAATGAAAGTGTAAAATTGTAGCTTTAGATTTTTCATGCACCCGTCTTTTCATATAGCATCATAATGCATATGTGTTTAGAAGATTTGTAATTACTAGATTAAACAAAATATTTTGGTGATTGTTGTATTTCCATGGTTCTCGAGGTAACAAAGACGATCGATATGCCGTATGTAATATTTGCCATTAAGAACATGAGAGTTATACCACTTGAGAATACTTTTAACGGTCTACTGGGAATGTACAAGCCATCAAAACTTGAAGACAGTTATCAATGGTGTACATATATAACTCATTCAAGGATGCATGTGAAGGACTGAATTATTAAGCAATGATAAAGAATTTATTTAAGGTATAAAAGATACTGCTAAGCTAGGATCTAAGAGTGAGCTAAGAAAGAGTCAGCTAACCTTGGTGCTTCCTGGATTGGGCGAATATTCCATTCCTTGTCTGACTGAGCACATAGAGACCATCGCAGATTGCAAGGGGAGCTTCGTCGCATGGCCAAAGTTGTTAGTGGGCCTTGGAAATGTAAGAAGTTAATAAATTTAGTTCTTTTTTATTCAACATCATATGGGCCGTGTTTCACATGTCTTTTTTTGAAAATATTCGTAGCCCCTGATGCACACGGCACTACAAGAAAAATAGTCTAAGCTAACAGTTAAAAACTATTGCTGAAAATGAAAAAACCGTTGCCTTACATCTAAGGCAACAAAAATTGAGTGTTGCATTTGCCCTTGTTGTCTTTTCTTAAGGCAACAGTTTTGATACAAAAGGCAACAATTTATAAAAATGAGCCTAGATGCACCTAAGGCAACGGTTTTTCCTCGGCAACAGATCATAAATGTTGTAATATGGTGACAGTATGAATTTGTTGCCTAATATTTAACAATTTATAATTGTTGCCTTTGTTAGCATGTGTACCATGTTGTTTCTTATAATAATAATACACATATCAAACGGGAGAATATCTATTGTTATCTACATATAAAGAATTTTACTTCCTAAAATAATTTAGTATACAATTTAAAATATCTATGAAATCATATAAACTCATTGGTTTCACATTTAATATGATTTGCCCAAACAATTTTATTTGAACATTCATAATAACACCGTACACAAAAACTAACACAACTAAGTTTTTAGTATTTTGCTATCACTCCAGGTACAAAACTAAACAGAAGCAAAGCAAAAAACTAAAAAAAACATATCATGTCTTGACATAACCAACTGGTCATGAAAACATATCATCATCATCAACAAACTGTGTTCCCTACAAAAAAACAGATGTTAATTACTTCAAAGAAAATAGATTAGATATAAAACAATCGTGTTGCATATATAAAATGACAAATTGAATTGAATTAAGAACATTCAAATTTAGAATTAAGCAAGCCAGGTAGTCCCCATGGAAACCATAGAGGAAGGGCATCCTCCCATTACTGGAAGCGGCTCAAAGCAAGTAGAAATCCGGGGATTTGAATAAAAAAACAAGACTTGTAGATAACCTTCTTGCTAATGAAGATGGAGCTATGACTGTACTGCCTTACTGTTCGATGTAAGAGAAGCTCTTGCATCGGACATTCAGTCAGTTAGTGCAATCAGTGAATACCAGGTCGAAGTTAAGCTAAGTCATTATTCTCGGAAAGTTAAGCTAAGAGAAAATCATTTGCATCAAATTAACAATTGAATTCAGTTTTTACTCATGATTCTGACTAATAACAAAGTCCTTTTTTATCACGTGCATGTTGCCACAAGCATGTAAAAAACCCACACAAAACTAAGGAGACCTTAAGTGTGTTTCAAAAAAAAAAGAATTACAATTCAATACCACTCAAAAAACAAGCTAAGGAAAAGGACATCCAGTAATATCATATTTTGAGCATATTTGAAGTGAATAAAGTACCTCAAGGTTAAGCACATTTGGGGATGCTAAATGATCATGATTTGGCACATGTGTTGAATCGGAAGAAGAAGAATGTATCATACTTCCTTTACTAGTTTCAGCACCTCTAGTTGGTTGATCTCTGACCAGTAAGAACCAAAAACACTTTCATCAATAGTAAAATTCGGACAAGTATGTCTTAATTCAGACATCAAATATCGTAAACCATTCGCTAACTCTGTCCTATCTTCCTGTCTTTTTTCATCATCAGAGGAATCATTTTCAGCCTCTTGTTGAGTTTCAAAAATATTATGACGAAATTCTACGGTTGTTGGAGGCAAATCATTTTCTAAAGAAATCAACATCATCATCATGAGTCAGAGACATAAGTTCAACTCCTTCATGGACAGGTTCCTGCCATAAAGTTTCTCCCAAAAATTCAAACGACATTTTCATTCATGTCAAACAAATCCCTCGGCATAGTCTTCATGACATAATACCAATCTTTTTCGGTGGGATCTTGCACATAAAACACTTGGTGAACTTGAGAAGCCATCACAAAAGGGTCGTTTTTGTAGCACAACCTATTGAAATTCACACGTGCCAGCCCATATTCATCTTTCTGTACATAAAACCACTTACAACGGAAAACTACAACTTTAAAGTGTCCAAAGTAATCCACTTCAATTATATCACTGCAAAGTAGGCATATGAACATATATAAATAATATAGAGGCCAAGGATAGCTACCTTTCTCACAATTGTCTCGGGTATGGAATTGTTCAAGTCATTGTCATGTATAATAGCATCTGAAGCATCTAGTTCTCTCCCATCATGAACATTGTTATTAGGTCTATGCTCTCCAGCTTCCTCCAATGCCTTCTTTCATTTTTTGTTTTGTAATTTTTTGCAGCATTAAGCTCTATCCTTTCTAGCCTTTGCTTCTCATAACTTGACATTTTCAATTTTAAAACATCCGAACTTTGCAAATTTAGATGTCCAGTGGCTCCAAGCATATCAAGTTTCTTTTTCTTTGTTCCCATTGTTGATCTATTCAAGAAAATTAAGAAAATAATATTTTGTTTTTAAGGACGCTCAAACAATAGAACTAATTATATGTTTTTTAAATCTATGTTGTGTCTCCATTTTACACCCTATATGAAATTCTTCCATAACAAGCATTCCATAGCAGAATATGGCAGTAGTCAGGTTATATACTGAACCTAGAAACTAAGGCAAACAAGCAGTTCATAGAATGTAGACAATGGTGAACATTAAGTATGGAACACTAGCAAGTGAATGTGTTGCTTCCATACTATTATAAAATTGAAAAAATTAATTTAATTGTTTGTTCCAAACAAAAAAAAAGTGTACTCCCCATTCAGTCCAATTCATTTGTGGTTTGGTTGAAGGTTGTGCTGGTTTTCTTCCTAATAACATCTACATCTTCAGATAGAAATCTGGAAACACAAATTTATAATACTCAACAAGACAACAAATTCAACAAAAACCAAGAGAACTTGCTTCATACCCCAACATTTGATTTTGGAAACCAAATATTATAAACGAATCAAAACACATAGAGCTTGGTGTCTTCGATTGGTAAAAAACATGATGGTGCTTCAATTGGTAAAAAACAGAGAAGAGACGGCGATTCTGACCTGTGATAGAGCTAATCGAACACTTATGTGGTCGGAGAAGAGACGGCGAGAATTATAGTTTGCGAGAATTGTAGACGGCGATTCTCAGAACCCTAACTCAATTTTCCTTTTTTGACGGCGAGAATTGTAGACGGCTAGAATGCCAAAATCTTCTCAGAACCCTTCTATTTTCTTTTTTAATTTGGAAAATTTTCTTGTAAAATGGGGAGAATAGTACGGAGTATGTTTTAATGGTTTGCCCCCCTTTTTTCTATGCATCGGCGCCAATAAATTTTAGTTTCCCGCTAGTATATTTGTGGCCACTTTTCACACTTAAGCAACAACTACTTTGATGTTGCCTTATATTCTATTTGGCAACAGTTTTTGTGTTGTTACTACAAAAACACTTACAAATAATTAAAACTTAAAAGCATCATGTGTAAATTGTTGCCAAAGATAGTCATTGACAACATCTTTAATATTGTCGCAATTTTGTATGTTGCCTATGCCCATTTAATTTGTAGTGCGGCTCGACAAGGCGACTTTTCATCAAGCAAATCTCGTCCTATTCTCGAAGTACGCCCCACTGCTCCTCCTAGCTCTCCCGTACAGGATGTTGTTGACCAGAGCTTGTACGGTTCTTTTGGGCTGAGGTGTAGAGAGTTGTGTCAGTGGCTGACATGCACATCTGCTTTGCCTACCATCAGCGTCATTCTCAATCCTGAGTGCATGCTCTATCCGGAGGAGACGAAGCTGAGGATGCGTCCGGAGAATATACGTGAGTTCATGCGATGAGAGGAGGTCGATCAGATAATCATCATTGTTTTCTTGAGGTATGCCAAGCACTATGTACAAATAAAGTGCAATCATGTTCTAATTATTCAAGAGTTTATGCAAAGTATGTTATAATTATTTTTCACAATTATAATTATTATTTACCTGTGAAATAACTAAATTGTTGCACGATCATATGATGGAGCACGACATCACGATTGTCGGGTTGTTATGTCCGGAGAACATGGCGTACATGGTAGATTATGGAGATCGCCAGTATCTGGATAGAGCACTCGAGTCCTATCAATCACAACCCTGGATACTTATGTCGTTATATCTCTCGATCGTATACATTCTAAACCATTTCCAATATGTATTCCGGTTTTTATATTGATTATGAAACTAATGGCTAACGCTTTTTCAATTGTCGGCATCGTTGGGTGTTAGTTGTAATACGTTTATTTGAAAACAAAGTGTATTTCTTTAACTCACTCAAGGCGACCGGAGAACATAAGCAAAGGAAAGTGAAGACTTTCGACAATGAGTAAGTATTAAGAAATTTATTTCTTAATAATGAAATTCTTTATTTGTTAAGAAATTTATTTCTTATTGATTTGTTGTTTACATGTATTAAAGGTCTTTGCGGTTACTTCGACAATGGAACATGCCTCAGCTTAAGGCTCGACCAGATTGGATTGATGTTTCCGGAGTACCCCAACAACCAGGGGGTAGAGTGTGGATATTATACTATGCGATTTTTATGGCTCATTGCCACTTTGTGTGCTTAGTGTTCTTTATCGTTATATGATGTAAGTTTATTTTAGTACGTTTTTGAAACTAATAAAGTGTTCATCATCATTTTTTTCATATATTATTAAACTTTATGTTGTATGTTGTTTTCATATTGCAGGTGTTTCAATCTACTTCGCCTTATACCGTAGCCAAATTAGACGAGGTTAGAGAGTTTTAGGCAGGGGTTTTCTTGATGAACTAGTATAAGTTTTGTGTTGCATTGTGTAGTATTGGTTGTATGACTTTTAGAGCACTGGAAATACATATGAAGCCCCGAGGCTTCAAACTCTCTCTCTGCCACGTCAGCTTTAACTTACACCAAAAATTCACTGGAAATGGGTTTGAAGCCCCGGGGCTTCAAATTGAGGCTTCAAACCTTCCTTTTTTTACATTTTTAAATATACATCTTCTTAATTTTAAATTAATAAATTTTAATAAATAAAGAAATTACTAATTATTCGAGCGACTAAAAATATCTTCATTCAAATCCGAGTTGTAGTAACATATTGCAAATTGACATAACTCATAAAATAAAAAATACAGTCAATAAAAAAAAGTATGTTATTTAAAAAACCAAAAAAAATTACATTACTAAAAAAAATTTAAACAAAAAAAATATTACGGAGTACATTAAACAAAAAAATATAGAGTAAAAAAAATTATGTTTGTATATGTTTTTTTGAAAAAGAGAGAATGTAAGGTTTGAAGCCCGTTAAATATTTGAAGCACAAGGGATGAAGCCCTTATGAAGCCCCAAGGGGGCAGTGTTTGCTGCCCCTTTGGCGTTAAAAGGAGCAATAACGCCCCAGGCGTGATGCCCATTACCAGTGCCCTTAGAAGAGTAGTTTATTTGTTGTATGACTCTTAGTTGTGGTGTTATAATTTAACCTTTAAATGTTGATATTTTTTAGATAAACAAGTTATCGATGCAAATGTTTACTTTTTTGGTTTAATTTATTTTGTTTAATTTGAATTTGTGAGTATAATTATGTTCCCGGGTTTTGTTTGTAGTTTTTGTTGTGTTGTTGTTGGTTCTGTAAATTTTGCACATAATTCTTTGAACTTTGTGCAAAATTGCAGTCATGGTGGATTTTAAGCAAACAAACTGCTCTGTAAAAAAATTATCATTTGCATCGGTTTTTAGCTCACAACTGATGCAAAAGACCCTTCCCCAGAAATGGGAATGGGCATTTGAATCGGTTATTAGCAAATAACCGATTCAAATGCTCCTTCCTATTTCTGAGAGTGAGCATTTGAATTAGTTATTTGCTAACTTCCGATTCAAATGCTCCTTCCCATAATTGGCGCCATCTCTGGGAAGGAGCATTTGAATCGGTTGTTTGCTAACAACCGATTCAAATGCTCCTTCCCAGGATTGGCGCCAATTCTTGGAAGGTCCACAAAAATAAATAAAAAATAAAAAAATGTTTTTGATATGAGAAGATCCACAAAAATGATATGCACTCAAGGTGCACCAAAGAAACATTCTACAAATAAATGTCCTCTCATATCATCTCTAACTCACTTTGGATTTTGTGATCAATTTTTTAGAGTTATGCTCACATGATCTTAAAATTCACATTTGAAATATATATTTTTCACACTTTGCATAAATCGAAAGATGATCTTTTTTTACAAAATCTCAAATTAGTTTTCATGTTTATATGCTAAGATCCATAAAATGAATATGAACTCAAAAATTACATATTAATCTGCCATGTTTATAAACTATAGCTACAAATTGCTTAAAATTTACCCTGTACTTGAGATATTGAATTGTGATATACTAGTAATTTATAAAACAATTTTATTTTATATTTGTATGTATATATACGTGTGTGTGTGTGTATATATATATATGTATGTATGTATGTATGTATGTATGTATGTATATGTATATGTATGTATGTATGTATGTATATATACAAAGAAAATATTAATAGTGAAAGTATTGTACTACTACCTCCGTCCCAGAGTATTTGTCCACTTTCATTTTTGCACACCATCCAATACACTTCTTTAGTCCATTTTATCTTGTAATTTGTATATTAAAAAAATATACTCTGTAGAAATTATATATTAATAATCTATATGTTAAGACAAATCAAACAAGATCACACATGACTATATTTAGGCTTACACATTGAGAGAATTTGATGAGTCAAAGTGCTCAGATGAACAGTTTCAAAAGTAAAAAATAGACGAATACTCCGAGACGGAGGGTGTACATCCATTTCTAGAGTATTCGTCTCGTGTAGCTTTTTCGAGCCAAACTTGACGAACTTTAAACCTTAATTAAGTAAAACTTATAATATACTATGGTATATTAGTACAAAAAGGATTTTAATACATTTAACTTGTTTAAAACTTTCAAAAATTTATATCATTATATTTATATGTAATATAAATTGAGAGTAATAGATGTATGACTCAAAAAAATTAAACTAAATAAATACTTTTGGAGTTGAGGTAGTATTAGAGATTTAGAGAAATGAAAAGTCAAAACTTAAAATTATTAAATGTATCGAGTGTAAGTATAAAACCAGGTCCGAACAGAAATATACATATACCGCCGAGTACTATATGATTGAGTTGTATTGATCCACATTTCGCAATATGTCCTCTACCGCCGACGAAACCGCCGTCAAACCGGTCCACGTGTCGCCATATTTCACCCTCTACAACGACGGCCGCGTTGCCAGGCACGGCGAACCCGAATGCGTTCAGGCTTGCGACGATCCCGACGCCGCAGTCCGCTCAAAGGACGTCGTTGTCCAGCCGGAAACCGGCGTCTCCGTCCGCCTCTTCCTCCCAAAACTCGACGGCACGGAAAAAAAGCTTCCCCTCGTAATCTACATCCACGGCGGCGCTTTCGTCATCAGCTCCACCAAGTGGGCGGCGTACCACAATTTCATCACCTCGATGGTGGAAAAGGCGAAGGTGGTCGCGGCGTCGGTGGAGTACAGGCTGGCGCCGGAGCACCCTCTCCCGATCGCCTACGACGATTCCTGGGTAGCCTTCCGATGGATCATGTCCCACGCCGAGGGACAGGGCCCGGATCCATGGCTGAACGCCCACGCAGATTTCGGGGAGATTTTCCTCGGCGGCGAGAGCGCCGGAGCGAACATCGCCCACGACGTGGCGATCAGGGCAGGGAGCAGCGAAGACTTCCGAGATCGGAAGATCTCGGGGCTGTTTCTAGTCCACCCGTTCTTCGGCGGGGAAGACGAGGACAAGCTGTACAGGTTCCTCTGCCCGGAATCCAGCGGCGGATACGACGACCCACGGCTGAATCCGGCGGCGGATCCGAGGCTGGCGCGGATGCCGTGCAAGAGGGTGCTGTTTCACATGGCCGGAGATGACTTCCTGCGGGCCAGGGCGAAGCTGTACTTTCAGGAATTGAAGAAGAGCGAGTGGAAAGGAGAAGCAGAGATTGTGGAGATTGAAGGAGAAGGACATGCTTTTCACCTCACAAATCCAAGCAATCCCAAGGCTGAAACTCTGATTCATGATTTGGTTGCCTTCTTCAATCAATCTTAAGCTGCTTTTTCTGCATCATATATGTTGTTGATGCTTCTTTATTGCCTTTCTTGTGAATAATTGCCTGTTTCTCTGAATCTTCTTAACCTGTAAAATTATTGGTATGTTTCAGCATCAGAGATGCTTTTCAGTTCACTCTGTGATTTGAAATCAACAAAATGGAAATGTGGTAAAAGTGTGTAGTGCTTCATCAAACCATTATCATATTGAGATCCCAACTTTCAATTTATGTGCATCTAGTATTCTGTCACCATAGATTCATCAACTCTAACCATAAAAAAGTGTCTCAAACCTTATACTCTCCAACTTATAGTTGGAGAGTATAAACTGGTATAAAAACTAAAAAAATACGAAGTATAAATTTCACCACTATTAAAAAGTAAATCAAAAGTGTGTTGTCTTTGGTGTGTGCAAGAACCTCATGCTTAACATAGTTATCCTTTTTCCTAATAGCCAAGATTTAAATCCGAGTTATTTATTACCTTCAATTCTTCACAAAGTTGAGATTCTTAGCTTTTTCATAATAGTCAAGATTTAAATTCGAGTAATTTACTGCTTTCTCAACCAAGCTGAGCTACACGCTACACCCGACTTCAGGCTTCAGATGGGCGGGTAAAGCAATTGCAATAAATTTTAAACGGATTATTTAAGGTGAAGAATTAAATTCATTCGACTCCCGCAGTCATAGGATAGTAGGTAGAATAGCAAAGGATACTTTCATTCAAGCCTCAAGAGCACTTCATTTTGAATTGCTGTTTTAAAAATGACACAAAGACCTTTCGACATTGTTCTTTAATGTTATAATATTACATAAGGCATCTACGGTGTATCGTTAGGCCCAACAATCCAACGGAATAGTGTAAATGCCTCAAAGGACTAGTGTCATAATATAAAATTGACACTATGTCAACAAATCCATAATACTTTAGGATATACGGAGTACTTATGTTATATGTCTATAGGCTTCAAAAAAAATGTTATATGTCTATAACCTAGAGAATAGATAAAAAGAATAGGAAGAGGGACAACTAAAAATGGCTGGTGTTGAAAGAAAAGCCACACATGCATGGGGACATCTTCAACATGAGCATCAAATTATATTTGATTTAAAAAAAGAGGTTAAGGTCAACGGCTAAAGTTTTGAGTTATCCCATGACAAGCGTGCGTAGGCTCATACAAAAATGTGAAATTTGAGCAAAGTCAAACGCAATTAAATCACACCTCACTACCTCACCCTCCCCAATCTGCCCAATTAAATTCATAGACTATAAGGGGTGCATGGTTGTTCCAAAGATAACTAGAAATGAAACATGGGAGTAGATTATTACAATATAACTGATCTTATTTTTATCATCTAATTAAATACACCCTCCGTTTGCAAAAAGACTTCCTATTTTGATTTGGGGACAAAAATAAGAAAGTGTTAAATTATAGTTGATTTCCAATTTTGCCCCTGATATGATGGGTAAAAGTAAGATGTGATTGATAGATTATTAGAGAAAAAATATGATGTGATAGTTAGGGTATGAAAAAGTAAGGGCAAAAGTGGTTTTTTAATAGAAAGGGGAAATGTTTTTTTTTGAAGTGGAAAAATGAAAGAGAAAGTGTTTTTGAGAACAGAGGGAGTAGGAGTTTTACAATCTGAATGGTGACAATATAGCAGTGTCGTGACATTATAACAATATGGTGATGGTAGTGTGGTGGTGAAGCACTGGTCAACGGTGGTCCGACAACCAGTGGCGGGCGGCACTCCGACTTCGGTGTATGATGTAGCTGGGCCGGCCCATAAATGTGAAAAAATGAGATTGGTCGTGTGCAAAATTCATGCATTGGGCTATATTTTGTTTTTTGTAGAGTACTTGTACTTTCAAATTAGTGCTAAATTTAATTTTAATAACCACATTTATAATAATCTTAATATTGAAATATAAATTTATATTTAATTTGAAAATATCTAGTAATTAGAATATCTATATTTAATAGTATTGGGCCTGAAAAGTTTGGGGGCCTTGTCTTGTTGTACACTTTGCACACCCTCCGAGCCACCTATCTAGCAATGTACAACGTTAAAGTGCCAATATTATATATATATATATATATATATATATATATATATATATATATATATATATATATATATATATATATATATATATATATATATATATATATATATATATATATATTTTGGTTCAAGTGAGAATGCAATCTTATGAAAAAAAATAAGAATGAATCTGGTGCTTTAGATTATGAGATCTAACGGTCAAGATTGAATCCAAATTAGGTGCACCAAAATGGGTTAAAAATGCATCATGTCGAAATGCATCAAAATCCTTTGAAAATGCACTATCTCAAAATCTGAGTGCAGGATGCAATCTGAGCCGCACGATGCATCCGATCTAAAGGCTAGATTTTATTCTTATTTCTTTCACCAAGGCGCATTCTCACTTGAACCAGCCCCTATATATATATATATATATATATATATATATATATATATATATATATATATATATATATATATATATATGAATTCCTATATACTCCCTTCGTTCCCCTAAGCTATTCTCATTTTGATTTTTTTATGTTTAAAGGAAGTTGAAAAGGGTAAAAGTTTACTAAAATATTATTAATGAAAATGGTGAAGTGTAGTGACTAAAGTAAGTGTGGCTAGTTGGAGTATTTTTAATGTTAAAAGAGCTAATGAGAAGATCTATAGAGAATAAATAGAAAGAGCCAATGAGAAGATAAATGGGAAGTGGATGGTAATTTCAATGATGACGAAATTCAATACAAGCTTTTCAGTGATCAATGACTCAAGTAATTCAAAGATGAAATTTTTTAAAGAGGAAAGAAATGTATTGCCTCGAAACCCAGTCTATCCGAATTAATTAATTAAAAATGATTAATTAATTATTGAGACGAACTTGGAGTTAATTGCAAATATTTGACATTGAATTATAAAAACTATACCGTTGTGTATATATAGTAGGGTTCAACGAGACGAATCCAACAGAATAAATGGATCTGAATTCGAAACAAGTTGGCCAGAAAAGTATATTTTTTCCAAGGTATGTTATTTAATTATAGAACACGAAAGCGTATAATTATAAATACCTACCATATTCGCGTTCCACGCCCAACTGTACAATCTCTCCCTCACTCTCTTGGTTATCTTTCTTGCGATCAGAGCAGCAGCAGCTAACACGAGAGGAAGAAGAAGGGAGAAGCCCAAGTCGTTCGACTGTCGCCGCCTCTTACAGTCTTACTGTTCCAGCTTGCGTTTGTAGTTTAGTCTTCGTCGTTTCGTAATCATTATGTTGATTGAATTGCATGAAAACTTGTATGATTTGTTTATTGGGAATTTTAGGCTTTATGATCAAACCAACGGGTAGAACATAAGATTAGGTGTTATTTGATTATTTAGTTGGTTATATGCTATTTATGAATGTTATTAAGGTATTATGTACACCGGTAATTGTAAATTAAGGGTCAGAAGTCAGGATTTCTGACTGATGCAGTCGCAGCTGACATGTATCACGCCGGTTGGTATTTCACTACCGTCGGTGAGTAGCAAGCTACCGCGGGACGGTAGGTTGCTACCGCTGCCGCCTGAGGCCCTGTTGTTTCAATTTTGTCTTTGTTTTAAACGTAAAGGATGTACACCGAGACTTGTATGTTTGTATGACAGCACGTGTGGATGTTCGCAACTTACGCTAGGTCGCTAGCTATGTGTTTGATTGTGTGTGTTGATCCAATCTTGATTAAAATTGATAGAAAGTATAACGAATGGGGTATTTGTGCAAAGACTTTCTTAATTACTACATCCACTTTTGACTTATCGATCAAAATTTGTAAATTTTGATCTCAAATTAAATAAAAATGATATTAGATATTGATACCAAATAGTTTTATGATATAAAATATCTTCAAATAAAATATTATTTTATCTAATTAATATGTAATATATATTTTATTTAATTTAATTATAGGTCAAAAGTTGAAAATAATTGATTGAAAAAAGTCTAAACTGAACAAATACTTCGAGAGAAAGGTAGTATATGGAGATACAGTGCACTTTTTAAATTACATGTTGTACATTCTTATAAGTCCTTTGCTTTTACTATTTCCATCTCGAATTATTTGTCACATTTGTAGAAAAAAATGATAAATTGTGACCATTAGTTAAACAAGATAGATATTACATATTAATATAAAAATAAATTAATTAGATTTATCAAGTATATATTTCCAAAATATTGTTTTCGATGAAAAGTATACCGTACCATAGAACTTTGATTTATATATAATTCAAATGTTAATCTTAATTAATTGCAAAACGTGTAAATTGAATAAAAACTCTAATCCAAAACGGAGTATTTCGTAATTCTTTTCTAAATTAAAGCTAAGGACGAACCTCTTATTCAAAGGTAGGGGTGAGCAAGTACCAAACCGATACCGAAATTTCCCGAAAAAACCGAGAATACCAAACCGAAAAATACCGAACCGAAAAAGTACCGAGAAGAAACCGAACCATACCGAACCGAATGGTCGGTACGGTATTCGGGAACGGTACGAGGTGACGTCCCATACCGAAAATCCTGTATCGAACATATATTCTAAAATATTATATAAAATAATATCCCGGAGTAATATTTTTATACTCCTTCACTTAATAATAATTTAAAAAAAAATGGTTCAAGTTCTATGACGTGTAAATTATACTACCGCTGTCCCATTATTTTTGTCCACTTTTGACTTTTAGAACTGTTCATCTAAGCACTTTGACTCATCAAATTCTCTCAATGTGTAAACCTAAAAATAGTCATGTGTGATCTTGTTTGATTCGTCTTAACATATAGATTATTAATATATAATTTTTATAATTTTTTAATATACAAATTACAATATAAAATGGATTAAAGAAGTGCATTGGATGGTGTGCCAAAAGGTAAGTGGACAAAGACAGTAGGACGGAGGGAGTACTTTTGTTTGAGTTTCAATTTTTTTTTATGAAATAAAAGTATTCACAAAGATTCGAAATACTCCTTTGCTATCATTCTTTTTTTAGTTTGTAAAATATAAACTAAGTTTTGATACGCATCTCTTACATTTAAATTTTTTTTATTTCTCATGTTTTTTTATTTAAATTCACTTTTAATTTTCAAAAATAAAGGGGTATTGTTAAATTTTAACGTGTAAAGTATGTATGTATATTCATCTCGATTTGTACCGAAACCGATATCGAACCATCGCGAACCATACCGAACCGATATTTTGAGATCGGGATTGGTACGGAGTAAAATTCCATACCGAACCGAAATATTTGGTACGGTATCGGTACGAGCTAAATACCGTACCATACCGTACCATGCTCACTTCTATTCAAGGGGCCGCTCAAAATCCATCGAACGACCTTAAAATATATAAATGAAGTTATGATCACAATTCACAGACTGACTGACAAAAAGTAGAACCACATTTGGTAGGAATCACGAATTTGAATTTACCTCTTTGACAACGTTGCTCAATGAGCTAAGCTATGCCCACCCGTACATATTTATGTTCCAAGACAAACTTTTATGTGGATCAAACTTTCATACTCATTTTATGAATTATAGTGCATTTATAGCATAAAGAAAGTAGACCTTTTACAAAACGCTACCCCGTCCAGGATGTATGTCCAATTTGACTTTTTTGAATCAAATCAGACAAAGTTTGGGCTTCAATAACTGTCAATTTGAATTAGATATTAGTACAATAAATAAAATTTTGGAAGTTTACACCAAAATAAGTCTAATAAAATCATTTTTATACTAATATACATTACAATTTTTGTTTAATTGAAATTCAAAGTTCATTTTATTTGATTTGAAAAAATCAAATTGAACAAATATACTAGAACATAAGAAGTATAAACTATCCATATCTAAGTCTATAAAAAATATGAAAAAATATATAATTTAAGGATAAAGCTATTTGTACCCCAAGAATTTGTACCCCATTTTGTACACCGCAGGGATGCACCAACATTTTGTGTTGGTGTAATGCTAATTTTTGTTAACGCATACCTATGTCAGTATGAATCTTTGTTAACGCAACAACACTTTGTGTCAGTGTGAACCATCAAATGTTAGTGTATACATTTGGTGTACAAATAGGATACAAGTTTTGGGATACATATAGCATGCTCCATATTTTAAATGTTAAAAAGTAAACTCCCTAAATAAGAGTAAAACAAGTGTTATATCCTCAAAGTAGGAGTTCTAACATAAACTCCTATAAATAGGAGTAGTCCCCACGTGCATCATTTCCAAAGTAGATCTTGGCCTCTTCTCGATTCATTCCAACCTCTTCGTCGCCTCCCCCCTTTCTCTCATTCTTCGAGAAGTCACACGGAACCACCACCCTTGTTGCCAACTCCGTCAACTCTCCCTTGCTACGCCTCCACTGGTGTTGCCGCCTCCCCCCCCCCCCCCACTGCACCTTAAGCTAATTAATATGAATAGATTTTGTAATAGTCAACTCAATGGATCTTTCTCAGCCTGCTTCTCCCTCTCCATTTTTTGAGTTGTCAATGACTTATTCTTTAATTTTTTTTATTACTTTGAATGGGGTGAGGTTCATGAGGCATTATGGTGATGATGAGTACTCATAACTACTGAATTGAAGTAGCATGCTCTTAGATGAATTAGAAATTTGAGCACACATTGGGAAGGAGTCTACGTTTTGAAATAGATCTATGTTTTTATGAGCCATTGAGATGAGTATTTGAAAAAAAATCCAGACTACATACATATGGTTCATGGCTTGTTTGATTTTTTTTGACTTTTTTATTTCAATTTCATTGGCATACTTGCCGTTATACAATGATATTTGTTATATTATGCATTGTTATGTTTGGCATTATGACTTTGTATACATTATGCATTCGTATGTGTGACTTTTTACACGGACATGTGTGTCATTATTCATGTTCATGTATTGCATTATGTGTTGTCATATTTGACATCATACGTACCTCTGTTTGACATTATATGAATCTTTATTGTAGCATTGTGGCAGGCGATATTGACAGCGACAAAGACAGTGGGTGTGACGGCAGTTGCGACGCTGCCCAAATTGTGACAACGACAAAGGTGACGATGGCCAGGGCGGTGTTGGAACAAGTTCAGATCAGATAATAAAAGAAGGGGGCTGTGAACTAGTGCGCTAGCGACTAGGCTCCTCCGGCCAACAACGATGCTCCTCCTAAGCTCTGCTTGCTTGGACGGTGGCCGGCCTCTTGCATAGCGACTACTAAATGTGACGGTGGTTGTGAATCCAAGGAGAAGAAGAGCAGAGGCATGACAACTTTGGTTGGGACTTGCTTCTGAAAGGCGACGAGTTTCTCCTGTGTGCAGCGGCGTTGGCGAGCGTCATGAGTCGAAGAAGATGGAGGTTGATCGATCAACTCTATTAAATAGATTTATTTAATTCGGTATGCTATTGTAGATCTCAAGTGGAGTGGCACGTGAATACGTGATGATTAGTTTGGATGGAGATAATTTAGTTTATAATTCTTATTTAGGGGATTTGAGTTTCAACTTCTATTTAGGGGATTGACATCTTTTTTACTTCTATTTTGATCTTTCCTCCCAAGTTAAACTTACGAAAATGCAAGCAAAGCTCTTTTTCTAAATTCGTCCCCTTATTGGAAGTTATTCTACAGAATATCCGTCACCTGTCAGTCCCTCATTACCCATCTGAACCATAATCCGCTTTGCTTGACCCCCTGACGCGCCTTCTCTAACGGCATTCCCCACGTGACCTGCCACCGTAACGGAGTTTGGACCACATGTTCTGTTAACCCCTCCACGCCCCTAATCTTGCGGCCATCCCTGATAGATCCCGCCCGTCTCCACCGTCCGATCTCATCCATCTCCGCCCTCGAATCCCCATTTTGCCCCTGAGAACTTCTCCAATTCCCCTACTGCCCCTACCCTTCTCAGAAGCCTTGCGAGTGATCACTAACATATAAACACACAGCATGTATCTATACATGAGAGGCGGTTATTTAAATACTCGCTAATACTGTGTATGTAAGCGTATATTCCCAGAGAGAAAGATGGAAGAATACTTGGAGGGGATTTCGGCGACGATGATTGAGTTCTGCGGCAGAGAGGGAGCTTTGAAAACGGCGATGGTGGCCGTAGATGTCTCCCCGGCCTTCATCGGCTCAAATAAGCGTAAGAAGTCCGTCGGAGTGTGCAGGTTCGGTGATCCAAGCGTGAATTGCTCGGGAAATTATGTGTTTCCGGCCGACTCCGCAAGGTCCGGTCGTGTTCAGAGTGCTCGCCTCATGGCTAGAAATGTCGTTGTCAAAGATATGCGGAGATCTTCGCCGGATCTGCAACAGGTAATAATATACTGAAACCGTCTTCGAGGATTTGATTCCACAGCACATTTATTCCGTATGCAATAAATGACACAATGTTCATTCGAATTTTCGGTACACGGGCTTTAAATCGCGAGACGAGATGGAAACGATAATAATGATGGCGATCCATTTTCTAATTTTGAATTTGGAATTGAATTTCAGGAAGATGATTTTGTAACCGTCGACTCATCAGCTTATGGCAGTTTCAGGTATTTATCATCCCCCGGTTTCATCTCAAATTTATTTATTTATTTCTCCTCAAAGCGTCTCCTCAAAACATCTGTTCGCTTAATCGTCAGTGTATTTTTTTCATAGAGCAGCGTCGAATTTCATTCTTCAATTTGCAGTTCCCTGTTTTGTTTTTAGGGATTAAATAAATTTCGATAGAAATTCATCAGAATCGTCACAGTTTGTTTAAATTTGGCAGCGAGCTTCAGGGAGAGACGGTCGAAATCATGGAATCCAGCTCGACGGAGAAAAAGGGATCTACTGAGGCGATTCGTCGCCGCCGCCGAGGGGATCAACCGGCGGGGAGAAAGCCACCAGAGGCAGAGATTGAAGAGTTCTTCGCAGATGCAGAGAAGTACGAGCAGAAGAAATTCCTAGAGAAGTAAGTAAAAAAGATGTAGCCTTTGTAGTACATTATGCGTCGTACTAATTATGAATGTAAAAACGTTTTTTTAATTAAAATCATGGACGGCGGCGGCGGATGATGACGGTGGTGGTTGTTGTGGGTGTGGGCGCAGGTACAACTATGACGTGGTGAAGGACGCGCCTTTGGAAGGACGCTACCAGTGGGTTCGGCTCAATAGCCCTTAGCCGAGCCGGTGACAGACCGGCCTATTGAAACTTATCCCGTAATTATATTATCCATTAAATTCCCACCTTTTGTACAACACTCCCCTTTCATTTACACTTCCCGTTCCACGAATTATATACGGAGTATAAATTCTCCCCTGTTTTTGTTAATACACATTATATGCCTTGGAAGTTTATATTTATCTATATATTGAATCCATCCCTATTTCGAGTTTTGGACATTGTCCGATTATGTAACTAGCGGCAGATTCTTACTGGTGTCCTGTGAGGGCGTATCTGACCGGTTCCGATTCACTATCGGTTCTAATTCTATTTTTTTTTTTTTAATTTTTCAGGAAAAGTGATACGCAGTAAAATCATTGATTTACACTCGGTCTCATAATGAATTACACGTCTAACTTGCAAAATTTCATTTCTTTAAATATATTTTTATTTATTAGTTGTTATAGAAATAGAGAGCACAACTTACCTATCAAAATTTTTACCGAATAAAGTTTGATAAATATATTTTATATTGAGTAAATTCCATAAAAAGTCCCCATTTATAGGTTGTTTTACATATTTAGTCCTTACATATCAAATATTACTAATTTAGTCCCCAATTATTATATTTATTTCCACGAATGGTCTTTTGTTAACATTTCCGTTAAGAGCGTAGATAAAACTATTCACATTCTTTCTTCTTCTCAATTAAGCTTCTTCACCTCCCCCCTCGCACTTCTTTCCCAAACCCATCGCTGAGTTAGAAGCTTTGAACCCAAAGCCGAAATTATCACTCTTCTCTCGATTGAGAGAGGAAATATCATTTCAGTTTTGGGTTTAGGGCTTTAAACTCAGTGACAAGTTTGAGAAAGAGTACGAGATGAGGGAGGATACTTAATTCAGGAGAGAAGTATGAATATACAATTTTATCCATGTTCTTAACAAAACGTTAACAAAGGATCATTTGTGAAAAATGATATAATAATTAGGTACTAAATTAGTAATATTTGATATGTAAGGACTAAATATATAAAAAGACCTATAATTGGAGACCTTTTATCGAATTTACTCTTTATTTTATAAGATCAATGGAAATAATAAATAAAAATTATTGATTACTCCAATCAAATTAATTTATTTTTATCTTTTTCAAATGTTTATTTTATAATTTTAAAAGCTAAAAAATCTAATATTTCACATTTCTCTATTTTCTCTCTTTATACGAACTATTTATGGAATAACAATAATATTTTTTTGAGATATAAATTGGATATAATCAAGGAAGGATTTGTACAAAATTACTCGTATTTTCTAAATATAAGTCAAATTTGTCTTTTATGATCAACCAAACATGTCTTAGTCCAATTCGGTTTTCTACTTAAAATTAAACATGAGTCTAGGACTATTGTTCTTAGATCAATCTATCTTTCACTTAATTTGAAAGAATATAACGATCGAGGCTTACGTAACATAATTCAACTAAGAGCTGTGGTAATACCCGCAACGCCCCACGGCGTGAGGGGGCGTTTAACGCCCCGACGGCGTTAAACACCGCCCCCATCTGGGCGTGATCAGGCGTGATCGCCACTGCGTCAAAGGAATGACGCGGCGTCATTCCACTCCCCTCCCCCTCCCAACGGTTTTATAGCCGTTTGCACCCATTTAAAAAAAAAAATTATTTTTTTTTCTTATAAATTCAAACCCCCCCTCTCAATCTCTCACACTTTCTCATCTCAATCTCTTCTTCTTCCCATTTTAAAATTCGAAATAACTCTCTTTCTATTCAACATGAATCCTTCCGGCTCCGGCTTCGTTCCCGACAATCTCCCCCCGAGTGACGCCGCGATGTGGTTCTACCAAGAGTGGGGCGATCGACCGCCGATATACGAGACGCAACAATCGGGGTACGTCGACCGAGATTCGGTTCCCGAGACTCAACCGGAACCGTCCGGATCGAAAAAAAGTACACGCCGGAGGAGCCACAAAGCCAAAAGCACGTTGACCGATGCGGCACGGTCAATCCAAAAGTGGACGCCGGAGGAGGAGTGCATATTGGCGTCGGCTTGGGTTGACGTCTCCGAGCATCCTATCATTGGTAAAAAATTTATTTTTTCTAATATATTTATATTTTTATTTATATATATTATATTTAATGGTGTCAAAAAAATTTGTGTAATACTTTTTTAAAGGTACGGAGCAAACGAAGGATGCGATGTGGGATCGTATCGAGGAGAAGTTCTTCACGGCGATGAAGAAGGACGGCTCCTACCGAACCCGTGACCAACTCACTTCCAAATGGAGCCACATCAACAAAAAAGTACGAAAGTTTATGGGAGTATACGAGGAATGCTCCCGGTCCCGGAGGAGCGGCA